>MBAC02010960.1:0-23244 GCA_001712635.2 Nothophytophthora sp. Chile5
TCCTGGGTCCCACCAAACAACTCATCTCCAAGCTGCTGAACTACAACGGCTACATCAACATCTTCGTGGGCACATTGATCACGTTCGCGGTTCACTCGTCAACTGTCGTCACCTCCACCCTTACGCCCATGGCTGGCTTGGGCGTCATCTCGCTGGAGCAGGTGTACCCGCTGGTGATCGGAGCCAACTTGGGCACGACTGGCACGGCGTTGCTGGCTTCTTTGGTGACGGGCAAATCGGATTCCGTCGCGATCGCGCTCGTCCACTTCTGGTTCAATGTGTTCGGCATCGTGCTCTTCTACCCGATCCCGATCACGCGCAAGCCGATCCTGAGCTGGGCGCGCTCGCTGGCATTCTTCAGTGCCTCGTGGTCGCTCACTGCCGTGCTGTTCCTCGTGGTGCTCTTCCTGGTGGCGCCGGGCATTCTGCTGGGACTGGTGTACATGTGCACGGCCGACAGCGTCGTGGCGCAAGCCTTCGGGTGGATCATCGCGGCTGTAGTGGTGCTGGCGCTCTTGGCCATCGGCTTCTGGTATGTGAAGAAGGGTGGTCGCGAGATGTGGTACGGATTCTTGGAGAAGAAGCGCCTGGAACGCGAGGCGCGCGAGGCCGCCAAGGAAGCCAACAACGAGACCAGCCAGATCCACGACGCGGTGTAGAGTCGCCGTCAAGCTCTCCTCTTTCTCTCTTTATCCTCAATTCAATCAATGGATTGTTGCGTTGCTTGGATTCCCTCTTCCTGCCGTTAGGAAGTTGGCATTAACCAAGAATGGTTAGCGTGTACCTTGACAATGACGGCGCTCTTTATTGTTCTAACGACACTCGAGGAATTAAACGACTCAGTCGCCATTCAGTACGTTGGCAGCATCTAACGGGATGCTGTAGCACATCATGGTAGACTTGAAGCAATTGCATTGGTGGTCGACAAGCGGCAAAGCAGCCGGATCTACGAGTTCTTCGCCTTGAGCACTTGGCGCAAGTCCTCGGCCGTCTGCTTTGCCACATCCTGCGAGCGCACCATGAATCGGTCGGAGATCCAGCACACGGTGAAGTAGATGAGGCCGAAGGGGAGTTGGTCGGTCAGTAAGTCGCCCGCCTGGCGCGGGAGCTCCATGTACCGCGAGTAATAGGACGCGGCAAACCAGAAGGCCTGCAGCAGCGAGAAGGCGAAGGCGACCTTGAAGGCCAACAGCGGGTTGAAAAACCGGCGGATGAACAGCACTGTGCTGACGGCAATGAGGACCGAGAGTGCTTCGAAGCCAGCGATGAACCCGAGCCCGCGCGCGCTCTGGCGCATGCGCTGCACCGTGATGTAGCTCATGAGCGCCACGAGCCCCGACATCTTGCTCAGGAACGACACCCACAGGTCGTTGAAGTACACCGTCTTCGCGTAGTGCTGCAGCACGCGCTGGTTCGCCGCCTCGTCCACCGTCTGCGCTATCGCCGCCTTCGTCTTCTCGGCCTTCGCGGCTGCCGCGCGATCACCCGCGCGCGTCTTCGTGGCCGCCATGTCCGTTGGCTTCGCTTTGCTGGTCACTCGCTGTCTGGAATTGGAGCGGTATCGATATACCGAATAACTACCCGGTAAAGCGATGTTAAATTCGGTTGGGCCTGTACCGGTATGCTGTTTCGAAGGCTGGGTTTTCGTGTAACCTTCTAGAACGCGTACCCTCTCGGCGACGTAAAAACTCTGCCTTTGCATTCTTCAAGTTACGCCGATTTTTACAGCTCTATTTACGGTGATCAGCCGCCGCCCACTCGTTTCCGCGTCATCTCGAGCCACTTTAGTCGGCAAACGCAACATCAACCGCGGCGTAGCTCTTCCCCCCTCGTCTCCAGCCTTATCAGCATCACTACCGAGCCATGCTCCGCCGTGTCGTCCTGTCCAGTGCCGCCGCTCGCGGCGCGATCCGCGTGTCGCAGCAGATGCGCGGCGTGAGCCAGACGGCCGTGCGTTTCGCGGACGAGAAGCCCGCCGAGGAGGCGGCCAAGGAGGAGCCCAAGAAGGCGGAGCTCTCGGAGACCGAGACGCTCCAGAAGCAGGTGGAGGAGCTGACGACCAAGAACAAGGAGCTGAACGACCGCATGCTGCGCGCCTTGGCCGACGCCGAGAACGTGCGCCGCATCTCGCGCGTGGACGTGAACAACGCGCGCGAGTTCGCCATCTCCAAGTTCGCCAAGTCGCTGCTGGACGTGTCGGACAACCTCAAGCGCGCGCACGAGAGCGTCGTGATCGAGGAGCTGCGCCCGGACCACCAGCTGGCCGCCATCAAGTCGCTGCACGAAGGCGTGGTCATGACGGACGCGCAGCTGCAGAAGGTCTTCCGCGAGTTCAAGATCAACCAGGTGGGCGCCGTGGGCGACAAGTTCGACCCCAACGTGCACGACGCGCTCTTCGAGTACGAGGACGCGACCAAGGAGGCCGGCTCCATCGGCCAGCTCATGAAGACGGGCTACCTGCTCAACGAGCGCGTCATCCGTCCGGCGCAGGTCGGCGTCATCAAGGACACGCCCGCCCCTAAGGCGGAATAGATCGAGCACGCGAGGCGGAAGCCACGCAATCCCTCACGTTACACACATTCCCAGCGCCGACATGATCCGTGGCTGCGTGATGACATGGATGGAGGATTGGTGGGCGGTGTGGGGTCTTGGACGCAACAGGCCTCTCTATATTGAAGGATCTCTCTCGCATGTGGCATTAGTGCGTCAAATAATAGAAAAACGAGCAAAACGAATCGCATTGCAGTGGTGGGGACCAAGACGCAAGACCGCGCTGCTCGCGAAGGGGTAGCATAGCCGTCTACTATACATGAAGATGCATGAACGAGGGCTTCAACATGATCAACTTGCTGCATTGATGCCCTGGAATCTGTGCCAGCTCCTAGGATGTTGCTCGAATGTCGTTCGTACGCTCCTTTTTCGTTCCACTGCATTTCAGCGGATCTGTCACGAGCGAAGCCGCCATGAAGTACAGCGATGACCCCGAGTGGGCGGACGTGGCGAAGGTCCCGCAGGACGACGGGCCCAACCCGATCGTCAGCATCGCGTACTCGGCCGACTGTACGCCGCCTCCGTCTCGCTCCCCTCGCTAGCGCGTCCCTCCTCACCCGCTTCTCCGTTGTTTTGTCTTGGCTTTCCATCTCCTTCTGCCAGTCAAAGACGTGATGGATTGCTTCCGTGGCGTGCTCAAGACCAACGAGTACAGCCCTCGCACGCTGGCGCTCACGCTGGACGTGATCCACGCCAACCCAGCCAACTACACGGTCTGGAACTTCCGCCGTCGTGTGTTGGAGGCGCTGGGCGCCGATCTGCACGAGGAGCTCCGCTTCACGGCCGACATGGCCATCCAGAACCCCAAGAACTACCAGATCTGGCACCATCGCCGCGAGATCTGCGCGTTGCTGCAGGACGGCAGTCAGGAGAAGAGCTTCAGCGCCCAGGCGATCCAGGGCGACTCGAAGAACTACCACGCGTGGGCGCATCGCCAATGGGCCATCCGGGCCTTCGACCTCTGGGCCGACGAGCTGGACTACGTGGACCAGCTGCTGCTGCAAGACGTGCGCAACAACTCGGCCTGGAACCACCGCTGGTTCGTGCTGAGCCACACGGCCGGACTCGCTACTGCCCCCGACCGCCAGCGTGAGGTCGACTACTCGCTGGCCAAGATCGCGCTGGCGGTGCACAACGAAAGTCCCTGGAACTTCCTCCGCGGCCTTGTCCGCGGCCACGAAGCCAGTTGCGCCGCGCAGATCAAGGAGAAGGCGCGGCAGGTGCTGAAGGACACGCCTGACTGCATCTTTGCGGCGTCGATGCTCGTGGATTTGTACGCGAAGGAAGGCAGCGAGGACGCGCTGGCCGAGGCGGCCAAGCTGCTGGAGACGCTCATGAACCACACGGACCGAGTGCGGAAGGCCTACTGGCAGTTCCGCCTGACCACTTTGAAGCGACGCGAATAGCTCCGACGAAGCAGCTTCGACCACGCACGGGGCGTGAGCAATATGGCGGCAAGCAAGCACGAAACAAACACGGCTGTATTGGGTTTTGTCGTCTTTCTTGGCTGACTGGCAGACTCGAAGTCGCTCCTTCACTTCCTTCTCGCGGCTTGTCACTGAGCTGTCGCTTACATGGTGGACGGGAAGCTGCTCACCGTCGCCATGTCCTCCACCTTGCTGCCGTTCACGAAGAACTCGAGCTTGATCCGCATGAGCACGGGTTTCTAAGCAGATAAAGCAACACATTCACACAACGGTAGCGTTAGCGTCAGCACTGGATCCTGCACTCCCAACTCCGTTCCAAGGCGATCGGCATGGCTCCGTACCTCGCCGTGCATGGCGTTCTGGATCTTGACCACTTGCGTGATGACGCCGCCGTTGTTGGGCGGCACCACGTCCCCCGTCGGAGGCTCCATCTTGAGCTTGATATACTTGGGGAACGCCGCCAGGAACACGAACTTGTCGATGGAAATGGCGGTGGCGTTGCGCACCGTGGCCGTGATGTACGTCACGGACGCGTCGTCGGCGTTCGGCTTCGTGATCTCCAAGTCCATCGTCAGTCCGTTCTTCTCATACGCACGAATCGGCGGGTCCGCCGTCGGAGCTGGGGCTGAGGCTGGGGCTGGAGCTCCAAAGCCCATCAAGCCCAGCAGGTCGTCGGTCCCCGCGCTTGGAGCAGCGCCACTGCTCGAGCCGAACGAAGCCGTCGCGGGTGTTGGCGCCGCTAGACCGCTCGAGAAAATGTCCGCCAGCAAGTCAACGGCCGGCAGCGCAGCCGTGGCAGACGAGGAGGAGGCCGAGAACGACGTCGTCGTGGCTGAGGTGGACGCACCGCCGCCGAAGATATCGTCCAGGTCGAGGAGACTGGCGCTAGCGTTCGACTGAGCGGGCTTGGCTGCTGTGGCCGTGGCGGAGCTGCTCGTGAAGCTGCCGGCAAATGACGAACCGCTCAAGGTCGCTCCGGACGTCTCGTCGCCCAAGAGGTCCGCGGAACCCACAGCCGAGGACGCAAGCTGGCCGTTACGACTGCGCACCTTGGACGCATCGATGGCTGGCATACTGGCCAGCACGTCGGCACGCAGCGACGCCCATTGCGGCTGACCCAGCGCCGTGTACTCCGTGGAGCGCTGCTGCAGCTCCAGTACCATGGACGTGTTGAAGGAGGCGATCATCGCATGTAGCCGCGCCAGATCACTCGACGACTGGAAGCGCGTGGTGAGCTTCACCATGGCATTCAGAGCGTACGCGCGCGTGATGTCCGTGGCTGCGTGGTGGTGCAGGATGGACCGGAAGAGCTCCACCACGCTGGCTTCATCCACGCGGTTCTTGTCGGTCAGCGTGTCCTCAGAAGCCGGCGCGTCCAGCAGCAGCAACTTGCTGTACTCGCCGATGCACCAGATGCCCACGTGCACCAGCGAGAGCTGCGAGACGTCGTCGTGGAGCGCCCAGAAGAGCTTGTGCACCACATACGCGTGCAGATCGGCGTTGCGCTGGATGAGCGTGATGAGCGAGCTGCATATCCGCTCATCCGGCAACGTGGATCCGGCGATCGACAGCATCGTGATCAGCGTGTCGATGTGCCACCGGCTTGATGGGGCATAGCGATCCACCGCATCTGCTCAGTCACAAAGCGAAGCAAATAGCAAGATCTGGTCAGCTTTGGAGCAATAGTACACGCCATAGCAGCTCAAATCCGAGCGTGTACCAGCGATACGCGAGCAAAGCTCGGGCTTCTGGTCACTCGGCGCGATAACGAGGTAGTTGAGCATCTCTCTCGCCAGCTGCGCAGGGTTCAAGCTCACATTAGCCACCAGTCAGTCGCCACCCGCTTGCTGTACAATCGTGATAGCAAGCAGTGGATTAAACCGGCAACGACACGCACCATTTGGATGTTGGAGGAGTTGACGGGCGCGTAGATGAGCTCGAGCGCACGCTGGCGGATGGAGGTGTCCGGGTCTTTCAGGCAGTCGACGATGGTGTTGGTATGGCGCTGCACGGCGGCGGCGTCGTCCGCCACCACCTTGGACAGCGTGTTGAGCGCCACGTAGCGAATATTGTTGTCGCGATTGAGCAGGAAGCGGCCCAGGATGTTAATGGCCAGCACGCGGAGTCCGCTGTCGCTCTCGATGGCCATGATCGTCTGCACGCACTCGTAGAGGATGGCGTTGCCGGCGGTCTTGGCCGTCTCCGTGTTGGTGGCCACCTGCGCCAGCACGTCGTTCATGGCCTCGCTGGCTTCTTCGTTGCCCTTGCCCAGCAGTCGAAGCAGACCCAGTATCGCCACCTGCAGGAACGGGTCGGCGATGCCGCTCACATCGTACTCGCTCGAGTAACCCATGGACAGCAAGTTCCGCAGCTGACGCACGAGGTTCGGCACCAAGCTGCTGAAGGTCTTGAGGTTCGCTTCGTCCATCTGCACCACCGTCATGATGAGCTGCACGCCCGCGAGCAACACACCGTGGTTCTTGGCTCGTAGCAAACCAAGGATCGAGTCCGTGAAGTCCTCCACCAGCTCCGGCACCTTGGTGAACACGCGGATAGCCGCCAACGCCGCCTTCTTGCGCAAATGCTCGTTGTCGCCACGCAAATGGCGGTCGATGTCCATCACCAGATCACGCGCCATGTCTGCCTGTAATACAGCAAAGGCCCCACAATTGACCAGGTCAGCATCAGCCTCTGGTGCTAACGAATAGGACAGGACTGCGATTTCCATTGGCATCTGAAGGAGAAGCAGGTAACGTACCGACGCCACGTTGCCCACGGCCGTCAGTGACAGCGCCACGATGAAGTGGTTCTGATTGTTCAGGTCGCTAACAGGAAGTCACGTAGTCAATCCTTCCGGTCAGTCTCTGGTCAATCCTGCAGTGAATAGAAGGAGAGAGAGACTCACTTCTTGACGGAGTTGGTGACGAGCGTGAGCACGTCTTCTTGGTCCGTGAGCAGCAGGATCAGGCCCTAAAACGGACGGGAAAAAGAGAGATCCATAGAAACAGACACGACCAAGTCAAGGATTAGAAGAGAGCGCTCGTCCGCCAGACAGAGAGGCGGCGGCCTAGACGCACCAGGTAACCCATGCGCTTCTCGGCGAAGAAGGGGCTGGCGATGAGCTTGACGCACTCCATCTGGCCGAAATGCGACGGGTAGCCGAGCATGTGGATGAAGAGCAGCTTGGCCACGTTGCGGTGGCGGTACTGCTTGTCCTGATCCTTGAAGGCCGTACGGATCAGCGCGCTCTCCTTGGCGATCACCGCGCGCTCCTCAGCCGCGGTCTTGCATGCGCGCACGCTGCGGATCAGATCGCGCAGCTTCTGGCTCATGATGGAGGGATCAAACGCAGTCTCAAGATCTCACGAAGGTTTCCGGCGCTTCCAGGGGACGGAGGACGGCGCGGAGCGGCTCAAAATGGAGCGGAGACGGCGGGGAAAGCAGCTGTGGAAGGTAGGAAGGTGTGCGTGGCCCCACTGGCTGGATAGCGCGCTCGGAAGGAGGGGGAGAGGAGGGGAGAGGAGAGGAGAGGCGGATGGCGAAGCGCTCGAGCTTTGCGTGTTCCCCACGTGTGCGTTCGCGGCAAGGGGGCGATCGCGCCAGAGATCAGTCGTGAACTAGATTTCAACCAATCATAGATCAGAATTCAGATATTTTAGCGAATCAGAGGATGGATATTAAAAGGATGACATGGAGACAGTGGATTGGCTGAAAAGGTTGCGCTCAAACGAATCCCTCGTTATAAGGCACATCCCTCTTTGGAGCCAAGACGAACCCCTTTATAAGGGTCAAATTCCTGCTTCAACCTAGCGAGTGTTGGCATCTTCATGCATGTGTATTGCTCGCAAGAGGCGGCTCTAGGTCAGGGCCTCGCCTTGCCTAGAGAAGCGTATGACTACTGCGCCATGCGGGGCACGAAGGCCGGGATGCCCGTGATGGCGCGCCCCAGAATCAGCGCGTGCACATCGTGAGTGCCTTCGTACGTATTGACGGCCTCCAGATTCACGACGTGGCGGATGATGTGGTACTCGTCCGAGACTCCGTTGCCGCCCAGCATGTCGCGCGCCGCTCGTGCAATGTCCAGCGCCTTGCCGCACGAGTTGCGCTTCACCATGGACACCAACTCCACCGGCGCCTTGCCCTCGTCCAGCAGACGGCCGACCTGCAGACAGCCCTGGAGGCCAAGCGCAATCTCCGTGCTCATGTCCGCCAGCTTCTTTTGGATCAGCTGGTTTCTAAGGAACCACAACGATAATGCAGACATCAGCTATTGGAGATATCAAGCATCAGGCTGGTTGGCTTGTAGAGCAGGTGTAGACCGACGTACGCTGCGAGTGGAGCGCCGAACTGCGCGCGGTCAAGTGTATACTGGCGAGCGATGTCCATGCACGAGTCTGTTTCAATGAGGAAAGCAAGAGCAAGTATAGTCTTAGAACCAGTGTTGGGGCATCAGCCAGACTCCGACCAAGACGCAAGCCACACACGTACATGCTGCTCCCAGAGCTCCCCAGGAAATCCCATAACGCGCACTGTTCAGGCAGGTGAAGGGGCCCTAAACGATTCACCATCGAAGCAGCGCAATGCATCACCAGTTAGAGGCTTCAACATATCTCGAAAACGGGAGGAAAGGAGTGCCACCGTCTGCATCCGCGCATACCTTGAGGCCCTTGGCCTTCGGCAGCATGTTCTCCTTGGGCACTTCCACGTCTTCCATGAAGATCTACACGCAAACACAATGGAAATCAGTGAGTGTCATACTAAATCTGTAGCGTCATCGACTTTGGAAGCGAGCAGCAGAGCCGCACCATGCCCGTGGCGGACGCCATCAACGTCGCCTTGCCGTCAATGTACTGGGTCGAAAGGCCCGGGAAATCCTAGTCAAGCGAAGCCAACGGATCGACAGAATCAGTATCTCCCTCTCTGTAGCGAAAGGATCAAGACAGTGCAAGCACAAAACACACAACAGCACACCTTTTCGAGGAGGAAGCCGCGGATATCGCCCTCATCGTCCTTGGCCCAGATGAGGAACACGTCGGCGATGGGCGCGTTCGTGATCCAGTTCTTGGAACCATTCAGCACGTACTTGCCGCCCTTGAGCTTGGCACGCGTCTCCATCCTTTCCACAGCAGTAACACAACAGACAAGTGATCAGGACAAGACGGAAAGAGCAAGGATCGGGGAATACAAAACACGTACGAGCCTGGGTCAGAGCCGTGGTTCGGCTCGGTCAAGCCGAAGCAGCCAATGAGCTCCCCAGTAGCGAGGCGCGGGAGGTACTACACGAAGCCAACAGCACCAGGAAGCAACACGATCAGAGATGTGTATACTATCCAAGTGTCCGACAAGATAGCATAAGCAAGGAGATCAGATGATCTAGTGCCTACCTTTTCCTTCTGCTCGTCGGACCCGAAGGTGTTGATGGGGTGCATCACTAGTGAAGACTGTACGCTCATGGCGGACCGGTACGCACTATCCACCTATTATAGCGAACCAGTCAAGAGATCCGCATAGAATCAGCCATCCAACACGATGGAAGGTTGCAGTCCAGCAGGCAAGTGCATATTGAAAAGCAGCAAGACGACACCCACCTGCTCCACAGCGTTGGCGATGAGTCCGTAAGACACGTAGCCGACTCCAGCACAGCCGTAGCCTTCGACAGTGGGGCCCAGGAAGCCCATCTCGCCCATTTCCGTCATGATGGAGCGGTCGAACTTGCCCTTGCGATTCGCCTCCACGATGCGCGGCAACAGCTTGCCCTGGCAGTAATCGTTGGCCGATTTCTAAGGAAGCGAGCGTTGCATACACAAGGTGCACAACGTGTCACGGTCAGCTCCTTAGTCCGCGTCCAAATACCGCAACGACAGCTGTAACCGAGGTGCCGAGGCCGAACGCACCTGGATCATGAGCTCCTCGTCCGTCAGCTGGGAGTCCAGCATCAGCGGGTCGCGCCAGTTGAAGGTCGCGCGTCCGCCAGCCATGCCGCGAGAGGCGCCGGCAGTGCGGCGAGCCACAGAGGAGAGCGACAGCTTCTTGGCGGCCAGCATGTTCAACAGGAGCTGCGGTGAATGCGTCGACGTTGCGAATCGGGAAATGGCAACTGATCTCCCTCATCTGCAAGATCGGGCACAAACCTCTCAAAGCGGATATCTGTACCTGTTGTAGTTTTCCGATGGTGGGAGTGTAGTTTACGCATGTGGTGCCGCGTAATTTACTCGCTGTTTCTGCTGGGCTGCCGCTTGCTGTTGCCGTTGCTGGAAATTTTAGCAAAAGCAACAACCTGGAACGCATCCAGACATCGGTGTATATGTGCAGGTAAGTAATACATGTACTGCCTTCGTCTCGTCATTAGTCATGTGCAAGTAGGCGATTGCTTTCCTGGCACGCCTAATGACGTTTTAAAGGTATTTTACTTGTCTTCCCTGCTTCAACCAGCGTAATTTACGGAAGTCTTGAGCCCAGTTGGCTGCTGCCACCAACGTCCAAACATCGGTTTGGACGCCGTGGCGTGGTGTGGGTCACGCCAAATCTACTGCACTCGAATAGTAGCCTCGTTCATATCGACAAGAAAGTTGCTTTCGCCAGGCGATGTCCCTTTCATACTTGCCATTCACTTTAAACCAATCAAAGTGTCTTACCGCGCAGTTTCTACCAATGATGAGGGACAAATCTCTTCGCCGACAACATGATGCAGTCGATGGAGCTCTTGGCGGCCGACCTTGCATACCTGCGATGCCCCGCGTTCCTCCGGCCGCAAGACAGCGACGCTCTGCGTGAAGCACCGCTCCGCAAGACGCTGGTGTGCTGGCTCCATGCTGTGGGTGCCAACCCAAGCATAAGACTGACGGCAGATGAGAGTTGGCGGAGCAACGGTGCGTCGGACGCCGAATTGGCGCACTGGCTGCATGCAATCGTGAGCATTCACTGGCGATAGAATGCCGAGGCTTCACGTTGGGTGTGATTCAAAATAACACGCACGTGCTGTTGGTCTCAGGGTGTCGAGGATTGCGCTGTGCTGCTGGACATCGAGCTGGAGCCCGCAAAAGCGCTGGACGTGCTGCTTGCCATTGCTGATACGGTGCGCGGCCGTGTGCTGATCGGGGAACAAGGTGGCGAAGAGGCTTCCATGTCGGACACACTCCAGCTCATGCAAGATCTGGCAGCGAACCAGGAGAGCGTGTTTGACGACCGGTGTGAGATCTTCCCGCTGAGCATCCAGCTGCTCACAAAGGATCGGACAGGCAGCGGCAACCGCAGCAAGGGGGCAACCAAGCCGAACTTTGCGGAACAACTTGCAGCTCTCGAACAGGTGTGCTCTCTCTCTCTCTCTTTTAACCTTGATGGCGTCTTGTTGACGTTGGGTCTTGTAAGCAACGAGACGCGTTTGGCATCCGCCTCGCGTCAGCCAGAGCGCGGGTGGAAGCACTGGGTGTATCTGCATCTTTGGACAATGCACCAGCGACCTCAGACACCAAGGTAACCTTCCATTCAGCATTGACAAGTGACATTGTTTCATTAAGCGTGGCCGGCTGACTCCTCTCTATCTTTCTATGATGCTTGGACAGGTGCTCAGTCTTGAACTGAGTCAGAACTTGTCGGAAGTGCTCACGCTCATGGACAGGTCAGCTATCCCATCGCCACTTCGCTCGTTTCGTCCTCGTCTCGAAGCTCTCACCTCTTTGGGGTTGGCTGGTTGATGCTGCAGAGTGAACGCCATGCTCACTGGCGACGTCGCGAACTGGCTGACGCAGACGCAGCCCACGCTCGTGCACCTCGGTCAGACAGCGCTGGAAACATCACAGCGAATGGAGCGAGTGCTGCAGTTCTTCGAGGCCACGGAGGTGAGTCGTTCTGGGTGATCAGCTCCCTCGTCCCTCGCTTTAATGACCGTTCACGTCGTGTCTGTTGTAATGGTGCATCGTCAGTCGGCAGTGCGCTTGAGCCACGACCACAGCGCGCTGGAGAAAGCGGACGACGTCATCGCCTAGTACGGACTGCCGCTCTTGCCTTTCGCCAAGTGGGTACTGACTGGAAGTGGATTGCTTGCTGTTGCAGTTGCCAGCAGCTCGTGGGAAATGTGGAACCAGAGCTGCGCGACCAGCTTCGCACGATGGAGCTGTCCATGGCGGTCGCGCCGCCGCAGAACCGGAAGTAACGCAATCACGGCAACTTAGTCAACGTGTCCGGTATGTATCCATCCATAGTGCAACTTGCAGGCGGCCTGTCCCGGTGGTCTTTGGGTAGTTCAACACTCACCGCTAGTGTGGCACACACCACTGGAGCCTTCGCCTCGTCCCACAAGTTTGTACCGCATTTTGTACCGTACTTCTCGGCCCCAGCAAGCAAGTGACACCAGCTCCACATTAGTCTCCACGGCCTCGTCTCCTCTTCGGATTGGCTAAAACTGCGGACTTCCCTCCCGTTCATTGGTCGAAACTCGCTTTCTTGAGAAATCAGCCAGAGTGTTTGTGGCCAGACTCCCTCCACCATCACCGGCGGAAGCGCAAGCCAAAGCGACGACAGCAGCAGAGCGGCAGGGCGACGCGGACGCCGCTATTGCGCCTTCTACCCGAGCGCCAGAGCCGCCAGACACCGACGGGTCCGACGGGAACATGCTGAGCTTCGGCGCCAAGGCGACCGAGCGGCGTCTGGTCGTGCCGGGCCTGCAGAACCTGGGCAACACGTGCTTCTTCAACGCCATCCTGCAGGCCATGGCGTCGCTGGGCAGCGTGCAGGAGTTCCTGGAGGAGATCGAGCACAGCGCGCGGATTACGCGCCGCGAAATCCCGTTCACCGGCGCGCTCCGCGACTGTCTGGACGGTACGCGACCCGCAGCGGCTGCATGACGCGCCTCCGACTTATCCCTCGCTTGTATCTTCATGTTGCTGTTGTGTGGCTGGATATAGCGCTAGCGCCACGGGAAGAGCACGAGCCGAACGGCGTCGTGGTTCCCCGCACACTAAACGCCGAGCTGACCAGCAAGCTACGCGCCTTCCGCGGCAACAAGCAGCAGGTAACAAGGCATCATCAGGCGTTCGCTCTGCAAATCGCTGACTGATTATACGCGTTCATCTATGCTGTTTGACCGTGTATAGGACTCGCAGGAGCTGCTGCAGTTCCTGTTTAAGCTGGTGAGTGGCGAGCAGCGCCGCTGCTCTGTCCAGGACCGCGGACTGGTGGATCTATCGGCGGAGGACGCGCGCGAACCAGCCACCGCCAGATCCATCAGCGAGCTGCGCCGCACCCAGGCCGTGGACGAGCGCAACTGGAACCCGATGCACGGACTGCAGGTGAACCTGCTGCAGTGCACGCGCTGCCGTCGCTACCGTCCGATGAACAACCAGCCGTTTCTGGACGTGTCGCTGTCGTTGGTGGCTCCTGGAGACCGCAAGGTCGCGCGACTCACGGACGCCTTGCGGCTGTACACGGAGCCTGAGGTCATCAAGGGCGTCGAGTGCAGCTACTGCAGCGTGGTGGACGAGCTGGACGTCACGCGGACAGAGTACGCGCAGGCTCTGAAGCAGCAGGCGCGGCTGCAACAGGGTCTAGGCAGCGGGGAGGACGCGGTGGACCTGGAGATCGCGCAGCACGAGCGCAAGGACTGGATGCACACGCTGGAGCAGCTGGCCAAGTCGTCGCTCAGCTTCGACTTGGAGCAGCTGGAGCGGCCCATCCCGCGCAGTCGAGGCGATTGCCACAAGCGCCTGCAGTTCTCCCGCAGTCCGGACGTGTTCTGCTTCCATCTGAATCGTAAGGTGTACAAGAAGAACGGCGGCGCGGTGAAACTGGAGACGTATGTGGAGTTCCCGCTGGAGCTGGACATGAGCGCCTTCTGCCAGTACGAGCTGGGCGCCGCCGCCGAGCAGAAGCTGATGAACGGCTTCACGCGGCCAGCGAACAGTCTCATGCGGCGGCCTGGCCCGCCTGCCCCGCTGTCCAGCGAGACCGCCAAGCAGCAGTACCTGCTGTACGACCTGGCCGCCGTGATCCTCCACCACGGCAACGAGCGGTGCGGCCACTTCACGGCGTATCGCCGAGCCAGCGCCTCGCAGTGGTTCTTCGTCTCGGACGAGAACGTGCGCGAGGTGCCCGTGGGCGAGGTGCTGGGTAGCTGTGCTTACATGTTATTTTATGAGCGCAAGCTCCGCGCCAAGCGGGTCGCGCGCAGCTGCGAGACCGAAGAGACCACGGACGACGACGACAGTCTGCCGGACGTGCCCTTCGAGCCGCATGTGCTGCTGTCCAACGGCCACTTCTGAGAGCGAGCGAGCGCTGACGCCGGCAGGCAGCGGAGGAGAGGAGGCGGGACGAACCTTGAGGTGGAGGCTGCCGTCGTCGCTGGACAGGGAGAGCTAGCTGCTTCACGAGAATTCTTATAGCATAAACATATATCCAGGTATGCCTCAGACGGAGAAGAGACCGGAGCAGCAAAGGGGGAGTGGACGAGTCCGGAGCTGGCCATTGCGTCCTCTCGTCTAGTTGAAGCCGTACTCCTGGCGACAGCGCTTGACGACGCCGATGAGGAAGCCGCTGCGGTTGCGGACCGTGGCCAGGTTGGCGCTGGCGAAGCGCGTGAGGACCTGGTTGGCGAGCGGCTCCGACAGCTGGCCGATCAGTTCGTAGCACTTGCCGCCGAGCTCTTCCAGACTCGACAGCGTGCCGTTGTTCACCAGCGACAGGATGTGGTTCTGCACCGACATGGGCAGAGCGGTGAAGGAGTTCGGAGCTGAGCCCGGTCGACCTGTCGGTCCGGGTCCCACTGACGGAGGCCCCCTTTGCAGCGCTTGTTGCTGACGTCGCGGGTCCCGGGAGGTCTCATATGGACGCTCATACAGCGCTTGAGACGGAGCCACGCCAGCTTCGCCGCGTCCGGAGGGGGCGCCGGAGCCTCCTTGGCCTCGAAACGCGCTCCCATTCCCGTTGTGATTGCCCCCAAGCCGGCCATCCGGAGGTGGGCCGCCCAGCACGGAGCTTGCCGACGATGGAGTCGAGTAGCCTCCGCGAGAAGGCGCCGACGCAGTCTCCGCCCGAGGAGAAGGTCCTTGCTGCCGCTGCTGCTGCTTCTCGGCGGCGATGGCCTTCTCGTTCACGCGGTTGATGATGCCGACCAGGAAGCCCTGCAGATTCTCCACCTGGGCCAGATCCACGTTGCTGAAGTTCTCCACGGCTTGCAACGCGACACGTTCCGGCAGATGCAGCAGCCGAGAGACCACGTTGTCGTTCAGAGGCTCTTGCAGTCTTCCTTCGCCGCGCATACTGTCGATCACAGCCCTCACGCGGCCAGGCAGCTGTTCGTACAGCTCGCCAGAGGCCCCGCCGCGAGAGCCACTAGCGGATGCTCCTCGTGACGATGGCTGGCTGGGCTGCGAGCCGCGACGTCGTGGGTCACGCCCCGCAGCACTGCTACTGCTGCCGTGGCTAGGCGAAGGCTGGTCTCGACGTCGCGGATCCAGCGGTCGTCCGGCTCCAGCAGGTAGAAGACCGTTGCTACTCGCCCTCACTGAGCTCTGCGGTGGTGCTTGGGCAGCAGATTGAGCGGCGACTGCTGCTGCGGGTGGATCCTGACGGCTTCGAGCGTTCCGTCGCGGATCTGTCGCACCTGGCTTAGGAGTGGGCGTGCGGGGAGATCCAGTGGACTCCGACGCGGGGGCTCGGACGCGGTGCACGACACGCCCGAACTCGTCCACGCCTTGCTGCTGCTGCTGGGGCTCCGCTCTCGGCGTCGTGCGCTTCGCCTGGGGCGAGTTCTTGGCCGCCACCTCCTCCTCGACCGGCTGGTCGCGCTGGTAAGGCACCGCCATACTGGACATGCCCGTGATCGGCTGTGGCGGAGCGTAGCCGAAGTGGAAAAGCCCCGGGTCGCTCTTGTAGTCGGATATGAAGGCGTCTACGGGCTGCAGCGCTGCGATCTGCGGGTTTTCCTTCTGGTACTCGCGGTAGATGCGCATCAGCTGCCCATTCTTGTCGCGAACGCCTTTCAATGGAGTGCGAGCGAACCGCGCCACGATCGCGATCTGCGCGAACTCAGGCATGGCGCCAACGGACGCGAAGGCGGCGCGACTCACCTGCGTAAGCCGGAACTCGCCGCTCGTCTGGAAGTCCATCAGCCGGTCCCATGCCGCCGCCGAGAGTCCTTTGTGGTCCACTTCTTGTGGTTTCGCCTTGCTGCTACTGGGAGACGACGTGGTGTCCCCACTCCCGCGACGAGGACGTCGCCCTTCGTCGCGAGGGCTCCTCTTCTCGTCGTGCCGCGGCCGCTTCAGCTCATTCCCTTTGCTGGAATCAGCACGAGCGCCGCTGGTCGACGGATGGGAAGCAGCCGTCGTCTCCTCAACCTTCCTCTTCGCAGGCGTGGACGTGGACTGACTGCTGGTGCCGTTAGCTCTCGGGGTTGAAGAGTCCACCTCCATTGCAGTCGGAGTCTCTCCTGCTGGAGACGAAGTCATGGACGGGAAGTCCGGGTCGTACTCTTCCTGTTCGATGGTCGGACGGCAGCTCTCGAGTGCCCCCGCAGTATTGCTGGCTGCTGGCGTCCCGGCGGGCGACGGATTGGCCGGATCATACTCGTCGTCGCCATGCGGCACCGAAGTTGCTGTCGCTGCTGGGACAGAGATGGCGCATTCGCTCTTATCACCAACGGGAGCTGTCTGTTCGCCAGCCAACGCAGCAGTTTCTGCCCCTTGCTCTTCTGTCGCGGCTGATCCAGCGCTGACAGCAGCTGAAGTCACCTCGTCCGGTGTTGCGGTGTCCGTCACCTTGGATTCTACAGCCACCAAAGGATCTTGCGGCTGCTCTTGCTGCTGCTTCGGACTGCTCGCTTCGGTGTTTGCTACGACAGCCACGCCTTCCACCGCAGAGGGGGCTGCTACTGCCGCTACTGCCGCCACTGGAGTTGCTGCTTCATCGCTTTGAGTGACGTCACTGCCGTTTTTCGAGTCGTCTTGTACAGTCGACGGTGCCTCCTGCTGCGTCTCACTCTGCTGCTCTTCATCACCCGCCTCCGCTTCCGTTGCAGACGCAACAGCGACTACCGGCACAGAATCTGCCGCATCGTTGGGTTTCTCTCCGTCCGTCGCCTGCTCAGCCACAACCACCGTCGTCTCCAGCTGCTGCAGCTCCTTCAGTGGCTCTGCAATGCCAGCCGCCTCCGTACTTTCCGCTACAGGAACCGCCGCTTCTCCGTCTTGTTCCGGCTCGTGCTCCACTTCCTGCTGCTGCTGGAGCTCTGCAGTTTCGTCCTGCGCTGCAGCACTGACCTCCGCGCTCACCACCTCCTGCTCCAAGCTGAGGTCGATGACGCCAGCATCGTCACTCGTCGGTGCCAGCGCAGCGGCACCATCCGGCTCGGCGTCGCCACCAGTCGATGGCTGAGCCTGTTCCGGCTGGCTCTCGGCCTGTAGCGACTCCTCCGCGTCCATTGAAGCGACACTGCCCTGCCCAGAGGGAGCCGGATCTTCTTGTCCCTGTGGTAGGGGCGATAGAGCGGCTGGGGAGGCTGGCGCCGCGCCGTCGCCGCTCCCGTTCGCGGCCGTTGCCGCCGCCTCGTGCTCCATGATCGTGCTAGTGTCGGGCAATAGCGAGTGGAGATCTCAATCCGGCTTTAATAGAGGACTGGTCGTAATTACGACATTTGTGCAGAAACTCGTAACATCCAAGATGGGCTTTTTACAGATCTCCAGGATACGTTTTCGGAACTTCAAGTGTAATGATTGGCTGAAATGAATGCAGAAAGCGCGATGATTCGTTGAAAATATCCTCTCGACAACGCACACACTCTCAACAGAATGAGTGTGTAGCCATCTCGGATCGTGAAGCGGCGCCGACCGTCAAGAGTTCTCAGATGGCCGAGCCTTCGCCGCCTTCGCCGCTGCCGGCCTCTGCCGACGCCAACCACGCGAAGGCGAGGGAGCCAAAGAGCTTCCCCAGCATCCCGCGCTTCTTCTTCCCGCGGAAGCGGACGCCCTTCACTTGCGGCGAGCGGATCCGTCGCGGCCGAGTGGCGGCGCGGCTGGACGCCGTGATCCTGTCGTCCCTGGAGCTCTCACAGCTCGTGGAACACGTCTGCAGCTTCGCCTGTACCGATTAGAGCTCCCGCTGCCTCCAGTGCTACTGTGTCGGCAATGACTGGGCTCTGAGCCTTATCTTCCTCTCTCTTTCGTGCTGTTCGGCTTGGATTTAGATGAACCTTCGCTATCGACGGACGTGAAGCGCGAGCTGAAGCGGCGGACGAGAAAGACTGGCATTGTGGCCGTGGACCGCATGCTGGACGCCCAGATGGCGCTCATGCTCTCGTACGACGACTACCGCTCGCTCTCTCGAGGCTCCTGGTGCGATTCGCCCTCGTTACGAGCCAAACTGGCCGTCCTTCTCCCAGCGCAGCGCTTCCTCATGGTGGGATTGCTCCAGCTTCTACGCTTCCTTGCAGCGATATGTGGCGATCTAACTCCAAGAAACTGCGGTGTGTGCTTGCTGCTGCAGCTTCCTCAGGATTCGACAGGCAAAGTGAGCGGCTATGCGATGCTCGAGTACCTCCACAGCCTCCAACTGTCCCTGCGCGTGGCTCGCTTCGTGCTTGAACGCGTCGCCCAAGAAGAGGCTGGCAGTGACGAGACGCTATCGGAGAAGGCGTACGTGTCGCTCATCACCGAGATGATCCGCGCTTCAAGTCGCGAGCTAGATCTGCAAGAAGGCGACGACTTCCAGCAGTACTACGAGCTCATCTGTACGCGGATGCTGCTACTACCGCACAGTCTACAGCGCACTCGTAGTCGCGGCTTGACAACGCACGAGATCGTGACTTGCGAGCGCTTCGTCGAGTTCTTCCGCCTCATGGACAGCACGATGCGGCAGCAGTTCGACCAGCCTAGCAACGCGTTTCACCCACAGCAAGTTCGCCTAGTGCATCGACAATACCTGCAGTTGGACCGCGATGGCAACGGCTTGTTGAGCGTCGGCGAGCTCCAGGCCTACGGGAAGAAGCGCGCCTTCAATCCAACAGGTCAAGAGCCCACCCACGACCTCACGGGTGCCTTCGTGACCCAGCTGTTCGCCGAAGTGCCCACGTTCGAGGGCGAGATGGATTACCACGCCTATCTGGACGTCACGCTGCTTCTGAGAGACACAACGTCCACCGCCTCGCTCAAGGTAAGCCATGGCGCTCAAGACAGGGTTCTTGTGTGTCTGCTGATGTGCCTCTAGTTCTTCTTTGGCGTCTTGGACTTCCACAAGCAGGGCTTCCTGGACGCCTTCACGCTCGACTACTTCCTCCGCAGCCTCCTCGAGAAGATCCGAGAGCATGGCGGCAGTGAGGACGCGCCTTCCGTCGAGCGACTACGAGTGCGTTCGCTCCTCCAGCATCCCCCAGAACCTTTCTAGCTGCATTTTGAACTGACGCTTCGTCGTTTGCTCTCTAGACCCAGGTGTTCGACGCCGTGGCGCCCGTACACGCGGCCAAGATCACGTGGCACGACCTGCAGCGCTGCAAGCTCGGCCATTCCATCGTTCGGTGAGTGGCTCCTCTCCTTCTCTGCGGTGGAGAGCAAGGCAACGCTAAGCTAAGTGGACGTGTCGCTAGGTTCATGACCGACTACGTGGCCTACCGCGCATACGAAGACAGTGGCGGCCGCTTCTCGACGTCGTGACCAAAGCTCCGCGTCCTTCGCAGCGACGGATACATGACAGCTCTCTTTATTAATCCAGCGAACCAAGAGAAAGCTCCAGAAGCGACGGAGCAGGAGGCCAAACACCCGTTGATATCTATTTCGTGACGGCCGCAGCTCAGCTCAGCTCAGGCTTCGTGCCGCTTCGCTCGCGTGTGTGCTCACCGCCTGGCTGGACGACTCTGTCGCCGCACGTCGGCCTCAGCACCCGACAACAGAAGAGATAGGAGGCAAGAACGGGCGGAAATGGGCGGCAGGAACGCGTCTACTAGTTGCGACTTAGGCCAGCAGGTTGTCGCCGTTGAAGTGGAAGAGGCAGACGCTGCCGGCGAACATGGCCAAGCTGATGAGCAGCTGCTGGCGCGGCGGAGTGAGCACGGCGCTCACGGACTCGCGCAGCTTCTGGTACTGCGACTTGCGCGGCACGGGCGCGGCGCCGGCGCCGAAGCGGCCGCCCAACAGACTGGACTTGGGCTTGGAGATGCTGGACGCGTTCATCTGGCGCTGGCTGGCGTTCAGGCGCTCGTACTTGGTGCGCAGACTGGCGGCCTCGCGCTCCAGCATCTGCAGCGCCGCCTCCGTCTCCTGCTTCTGCTTGGACAGCGTCACGGCCGAGATGCTCAGCTTCTCCGCCTCCGACAGCACGAACGTCGCCTTCACGTGGAAGCGGCTCACCACCGGCTTCGCCTCCTCCGTCTTCTCGGCCTCTTCAACTTCAGACTTGGCCTCCATCTCCTCGGCAGCTTCCTCCGTTTCCTCGGCAACTTCCTCCGTCTCCTCGGCAGCTTCCTCCGCCTTCTCGGCAGTCTCCTCCGGTTCCTCAGCAACCTCCTCCGTCTTCTCAGACTCCTCCGTCTCCTCTACAGCCGCTTCCTCGCCTTCCTGAGTCGTCGTCTCCTCCGCCGCCGTCTGCTCCTCGACCACCTCCGTGATGGTCGTGGGCACATCCTCAGCCTCCTCGACCACCTCCGTGATGGTCGTGGGCACATCCTCCGCTTCCTCCTCGTCCGCAATGGTGTACCACCGGTCAAGCGCGTCGCCCTGGAAGAGCGAGGCAATGGAGAACTCGATCTCCTTCACCGGTTCCTCCTCCTCCTCCTCCTCTTCGTCTTCAGTCGACGTCCGAGTCGATGCAGCAGCGACCGTGATCGTCACGATAGCCTCGCGCGACTGCACGGGGTCGAACACGAAAGTCGCGGGGTAGGACAGCGACGTCTCCGCGTCCTCATCGCCCTCCGTCGAAGCCTCCCACGCCACAGTGCGGACCACGGGAGCCTTCTCCTTCTTCACGCGCTTCTTGATGACGGTACGCGTGATCTTGGTGGTGGTCTTGAGCTTACGCGGCGTGTGCTCGCCGTCCTCCTCGGGCAACACGCCGTCCTCCACCACGTGGCCGTGCTCGTCCGTCACCACCACGTCCCGCTTCTCCACGACCTCCTCCACCGTCTCGTACTCGTCGCCCTCGTATTCCGGGTCCAACGCGACGGTGATCGCAGCGTTCGCCACCGGCGCCTCGCCTTCCACGCCCGCCAGCGTCACCTCCAGTCGCCCCACGCTCTTGGCGGCCGCCTTGGCCTCTTCCGACGGCTCGGCGCCGTCCTCCGCGGCCTCCGAAAGTGCCGAGATCTGCTGGAACACAGCGGCAATCTGCTCATCTAGCTGCTTCACCTCGTCCACCTTGGCCGTCACGCTACGCCGACACTCCAGGTATTGCTGAGACGCGCGCTGCACCATGGCCGCCACCGTGGCCGACGACGTCGAGGAAGCCGTGGACGCCATCGGGGAGAGAGAGAGAGAGAGAGAGAGCGTTCGCTGGCTTAGGTGCTGGTCTTTCGCTTGTTGGGAGGGTTTGCCAGCGCGAGTGGCGCGGAGCTCCCCAGAGACGGAAGAGCCTGGAATAGTGGAAATAGTGTGGAGTACATCAACGATTCCGAAAACCTCGGAAAGAGCATGGAGGTGGGCTGCTGAAGAGGTTTATGGGAAATAACCTCAATAGAAACTTTTAAAGAACTGGATCACGACAGCATGGTTAACGAAACCGTTAGGATAAGTTAAATGGCACAACGGAACGTTACCGTTCAAATATCAGCTCACCTTGAATTCTTGAACTCAAGCCTGACAAGATCACATCAAATCCCTGAAAAGCACCATGATAACTGACAAACACAAGACCCCGTGTATTTACCACAACAAAATAGGGGCATCCACACAGATACATCAAGTGCCCTCTCGAACTTCCAAGGAACCACACGAGACCATTGCGTCAGCACCACATGCGCAATAATATCCAATCGTTGATCTCCATTTTAACGATTTTGTCCAATCATGGAGCAGTTTAACGTGTTCATTGACTGGCAAAAATTGCTCCAAAATTCGCCGTTGTGAGCAAACCACACTTTGAAATAAAGCCCCAGCCTACATACTCGACCCCTGTCCACCATCGTAACTTGCCACCTTGCCCAACTCTCACTCCTGGAACCTGCTCTGCAGCAGCCTTACCCGTGAAGACGCAGCGATGCTGCTGCTGCAAGACATGAAGACGTGGGAGACCGTGAAGAGCCAGCTGATGTCGTGTACTTCCTGCAGCAGCAGCGCTCCGCACTCTATGCGCTACAAGTTGCTGCGCTGTGCTTGCAGGCACTGCAAAACTGCGGCTCCCTACATGCAATACCCTTGGCGGCTGAAGGTGCTGGTGTGCCAAGAAACCAGCACCGTCGACATGTACGGACTCGGCGAGCATCTTTCGCGAGCGAGGACCCCTTCGAAGCCATCCATTACCCCGCTGCAGCGAGACTTCATCAAGGAGCTTTCCCTCGAGAATTTCATACCTCTACGCATCTTGCATGCATTAGGACGCAAGTTCGACCTCCGGCCCGCTATGATGCCCCCCGCTTCGATCGGTTGAAAACATCGTGCATCACTGCCGTCGGACGCGATTGGGCGGCAACGATAAACACAAGCAGATCTTGAAGACCGTACGGCGCTTGGCATTTAGTGGACGCGAAGGCGATCATGACGCCTTCACGTTCACTAATGACTACGACGAGTTTGGCTTGCCAAAGTGAGCAGCGGCTCGGATGCTCGCCCATTCATGGTGGGCATGTCCACAAAGGCACTGCTTCGCAATGCCGTACGCGACCCGGGTACCTTCGTGTTTCACCTCGATGCAACATTTAAGTTGAATTGCGTCGGGTACCCGGTGCTCGTGTGCGGCATTACGGATGCCTCGCGGACGTTTCACCTGGTGGCGCTTTTTGTCACTTCGCAACTCCAGCAAAGTCATTTGTTGCCGCTCTCGTAGTGCTCAGGCGCATGTTCGCGCGAGTGAATGGTGAGCAGATGGCGGTAACGTACGTGCTCGGCGACGCTGACAAGACGTAGTCCAATGCGTTGAACCAAGTGTTTGGTACAGACTGCAACTTCAGCTACCTTATGTGCTTCTATCATGTTGTTGCGAAGCTACGCGAAAAGTCACGCCGCCTGAGCGCCGAGATGACCTCCCTAGTGTTCCGTGGAATCTATGATCTGCACTTTTCGGGAAGCGAGGCTGAGTGTGCTGACCGTACGGCAGCGATGCTGCAAGTGTGGGACGATCATACTGATCTCACAGC
>MBAC02010961.1:0-17441 GCA_001712635.2 Nothophytophthora sp. Chile5
CGCGCTTCCGCGGCACGGGCGGCGTCCGCATCGAGTCGGACGTGGTGGTCACGGCCACCGGCGTCGAGAACATGAGCAAAGTGCCTCGGACAGTGGAGGAGATTGAGGCCACGATGCAGAAGCAGTAAGGTGACGATGGGCTCCATAGCCATTTTCTGCTTTGGCCGATCTGAGCTGGCCGATCGAAGGCCACGGAGGGGAGGCAACGCGAGAAGAACGAACAAACGGAAGCCAATAAGGGGATCGTCGCGGAAATGTCGACTCAATTTGAATTTGCTCACTGTGCCGCTTCGCTGAGCTCTTGTGGTGATCGCAAGCTGAGAAGGTGCGTGGTACGGGGACATCAACAGTGTACGGTTTGTTGCTGCTTCTGCAGCTTCGTCTTGTAGAACGAGGTCGGATATTGGTATTCACAACAACAGACAAGAGGCAAGTGCATGACTCCGAGAGCTGTGACGTGTGTGATCACTCATCGTTCTCGACCAGAAGCGCCCTCAGCGATGGGGTTGGGCGACTCTGGAGGAGAAGCACTCCACGGCAAGAGCATCCGCCACTGAATCGCTGAAAACTTTCCGCTGCTTTAGCTGGCACTCCTCCCCAAGCACAGTCGACAACAGCTCGAAGTGGTTTGATGACCTCCATCAAATGAGCTCTTTACGGGCAACTTGGGGCTCGCGCGACGGCTCTCGTCCGTGATGCTTGGTTCTTTTACCTCCGCCTCGACTCTCCTAACAGCGTCGATCAAGGCTGATCCTACGGCAGCAAGAACCGCTCTGCCAAAACTGAAACTTGGAGCTTCGTCCAACGGAAGTGGCCGCATACGTCGATACATGGTAGAAGTCGAACGTCGCCAACCTTTACGAAAACGCTCTAACCCAATTAAGGCCAAAATCAGTTGCGGAGCGACGCCGCCTCTGCCGTTATGCTTCCGCCCGATTGACACGCAGGTAATGGGGATTGTGTGAAACAATTATCCCCAGACGAACGCCCCACCGCTTCTCCGGCCACTGCGACATTGACGGGATGACAAAGTCCTTAGGGATCTCCTCACCCGGAAAGAGCGTCTCGTAGGTCGCCAACAATGGAGACACGCGTTGTTCCCAAGCTTTGGGGTGCAGTCTGACATCGTAGCCAATTTCCTCCAACAGGTCAGCATCTCTCCCCACCTGCGCGAAGTATGTGCCGTGGTAGGACCTTATATCGACCAGGATCTGTCCCAGTCGTAAGCCGTGCGCTTGCTCGGGCCAAGACGCTTCTCGGGGGACCACGAAATCCCTAGGAACTCGGCAATGCCCAAACTTCGCAGGGAAAGCAACCAGAGCCGGCAACACGTTCTCCTGCCACACCGCGTCGCTGCGGACCCACGCAAATCGCATCTCGATCAAGCGGTCTCTATCTTGAGCAACCTGGGCTGCGTAGTGGCCGTGGCTACGAATCGAATTGACGACACTCCCGAGCCGCATCCCCCACGCTTTCTCAGGCCACGGGGGAGCAGACGGGACCACGAACGGCCGCTTCACGACGCAATGACCATGCTTGCTGTGAAACACTTCCAGCGATGGGAAGACCTTCGTTTTCCAGTCACGCCCGTGGAGCGTTGAGTCCGAAACGAACCCCAGGCGCTCCAGTTCGTCCGCGGATTGAGCTACTTGCTTTGGAAACGCGCTCCTTGACCGGATGCTGTTCACCATCGCCCCAAGTCTGATGCCCCTCGATAACTTAGGCCACTCTTCGTCATCTTTCGCGACGGCAAACCTGCATGGCACATCAGCGTGGCCGTGGATCTCGCGGAAATGACGCAGTGCAGGCATGAACATGGAGTCCCACTTGAACTGGATCACATTCCACACAAACGTCATCTTCGCCAGGTCGTCCAACACGTGGGCAGGCAGCTTCTCCTTCAAACGGGGTTGGCGATGTCGCAATGTCTTGACCGCCCCGCCCAGTTGATAGCCCCATGTCGTCTCCGGCCAGCGCGTATCGCCCGAGGGAACCACAAAAGCTTGCGGCACCAGAAAATGCCCCTCCAGCCTTTCAAACGTGCGCAGCGCCGGCGCCACCTTGTCCTCCCAAACAGGAAGCGTCCAGTGGTCGCCCACGTTGAACAAGGTCTTTTTCGCGGTCTGCGCTGGCTCCTCCGACGCCACGCGCTCGTAGATGCTGCTGGGTTGTGGCAGCTCTTCCTCGTCCTCCGGCGTCGTCGCGAAGAAGCGCCGCTCACACAACCTCGGCTGAGAGCTGAGCGCGCCTCTGAGGACCTTGTGGTGAGCGCGTGGGGCTTGCAGCAGCCGCCCGGGGCGCCACGAGCGGCGCAGCACCGCCGACAGCATTAGTGGCGGGTGTCACGGGGTTCCGAACTTTACGAGGTGCCTGCGCACTTAACGGTGAACTACGTAAAAAATTCGGTGGTCGTAAAGTGAAAATATTCTCAGAGCTTCAACAAGTGTTCCCACCAACCTGCGACCTCAGGCACAGGAAACGAGCGGCTCGCTTCATCAGAAGCAGGAGCGCCAGTTGTAGGACCAAGCGCTGTCTCGCCTTCTTAAGAGCCTCGTTACTGAAGACGCAAACGTGCATTGGAGCCAGTCGAACCGCTCACATTGAGTTCAACGTGGTGGTAACGGTGACTGGCGCCGAAATCATAGAGTGGATCAGTGGAGGACATCCAGGCCACGATGCCGAAAGCATAGGGTAACGACAGAACGCACGCCGATCCTGCGTTGCTCGTGACCGATCGAAGGCCACAGAATACAGATGAAGCCTTTGAGCGTCGAGGAGGGGTTTGTCAAGGCGTCATACGCTAGGCCTCGGACGCTTGTTGGCCAGTCACCATCGAATGATTACCACGACTAGCCCCCGTTGATCCAAGAGCATCCAAGAGCAAAGCATAAATAGTCAAAACTGGAGGTCAACACGAGGTTTCATCGCCGACATGCCAACTCCATTCAACTTTGCTCACTTTGCCGCTTTGTTGAGTTGTCCACTGCCCTTTTGACGGTCACCTTCGACTAAAACACGAGGTGGAACGTGATACGGGGACGTCGAGAACTCCTTCGGTCCAGTTGGTGCTGGTTTACTAGTGGTGGACGTGCGCTTCTGGGCAGCGTCAGCTGGCGGGGGTGACGATGGCCCCGCTGATGGCTTCGCACCAGCATTGGCAAGCAACGGCAGCTGAACTCGAGACGAGTCCTTTTGATTTCCAGGCTCTCGGGGTTGCCGCGATCCGTTCGCACGGTGAGGGGACGAGGGTGAGCTCAGCGGTCGACTGATCTTCTTGACCCAAGAAATGTTGCACAGCCGGTCGTTCGTCAGTGCTCCCCCAGTCACCCACTCGGCTTGAGGTCGCTGGGGGACTGAAACCGAGGCCTTTCGAGGCTTCGAGCGACTGACGCGTTGCTGTATGCTGTTGATCGGAGGCGACTGGGGGTGATCCGTGGAAGGCGCGAACTCTTCCACTTCCTAATGCAAGTGAAAGGACAGGAAGGAAGGTCAGGGGACCTGATAGAGAAGTCGACGGCAAGCGGGGATCACATGATTTGGAGTTAAGTTGCCAGGCACCTTGGCTTGGAGCACGGGCTTCAAATACGTCCTGCAAGTGCAACAGAAGAGCAGAAAGCGTCAGGTAGATGAAAGCCAAAACCAACGAGAGGGGAGATCACGCACAGTTGGCGACCGCGATGCGAGAAACATTTCTTGTTGGGCTGGTACCATTCGCGCGTGTGTGTGTACGCCAGTGTCTTGACCTTCTCTTCTTCCGCTTCACTTTTCGCTAATTGCTGCTTGAGTAGCAGCTCGCGGCGCTCAGCCTCTCGTCGCTCTTCCGGTTGATTCGCCTTGTCTAATGCCTCGATACGAGCAACCTCCTCCCGAACTTCCTGCTCCAGTTGAAGTCGCCGTGCTTGCTGAAGCGCGATCTGCTCTTCGGCCTCTCGGATTAGCGCTGCTTCCACCTCTTCGCGAGCAGATTGCATGGCTCGTTGCTGTTTCTGCAGCATCGTCTTGTAGAACGACGTCAACTGATATGCACGAGAGGCAAGTACACAATTTCGAGAGCCGTAACGTAAAATGTCAGCACTGGTTCCCAAGCAAAAGCGCGTTCACCGAAGATCAACGCAGGCGGCACGCTCACCAATGGGACGACAGTGGAGGAGAAGCACTCCATTGTGAGGGAATCCACCACTTCGTCAAAACGAGCGGCGCCTGGCGAAACTGCGTCTATGAAGCAGCCGTCGTCGGTCTCTTCATCCTCGTCCGTGTGCTCAGCCAGTGTCTCCTCCATAAATCCATCGCTAGTGCCACAAATTTAGCAACACAAACCGTCAGCGTATCGCTATCGCTTTCACTCCCCCAAGCTGTTTGCACAGCAGGTCGATGGCCTCACCATAGAATGATCTCTTCGTAGAGCGCTTGCGTCTCTTGCGACGGCTCTTGTAAACACGCACGACCGTCAACACGCAGCACTCCATGGTCGTGATTGCCCTCCTCAGCGACAGGATTCGGGTCGCTTGTTTCCATCGGGATACACTGGATGTGTTCCGTCGACTCATCCAAGATCAGGGCGGACCCTGCGACCTCCAGATACGGGAAGTTGCTCTGCCAGAACTGGAACTGAGGGGGCTTCGTCAACCGGAAGTGGTCGCTCATGTAGATGTACGAGGGTACGTTGTCCGCCATCGGCTCCGAGTCTTCAGATCTTTCAGAATCTCGAGTTGCATCGGTCTGCTTCACTTCAAAGAGCTGTTGCCGGTAGAATGTGTACACACTCCTTGTAAGTTCCCTGCAATAGCTACCCATACGCCAACAGGACGAGCGCGATGTGGCTAGGACCACCTACTTTCTGGTCGGTGGCTATCAGCAGCTCTTGTGTGCGCTTGCCTGCCTGTACACGGGGCCATTGCGTAAATTAGCTAGCGTAACCTCGTGGTTGCGCCGACTTTGAGGTCCTTTTGCTGCCGTACCCGGGCCTCGAACTGCTCGAACGCGTCCGCCAGTCCACACTCCTCCCCCAGTCCACACCCCTCCCCCTCCTCTTGCTGCTCCTGCTCCCAGTCGCCACTGCCGTCTGCGCTGCTAGCGTCGCCAGCTGCATCTTCGTGAGCGTCCTCCATCTCCGGTGGCGTCTGGTGGCTTTTTGGCCGGAACTTGGCGACCTTTTCAGTCAGCGAAGAGCACTCGATAAAGTATACATCATCTTTCACGGGTTAGGGAAAGGGGTCAAAGAGGCACATCTGGATAAGTGTCCGCGAGTTCAAGATACGAAAGTACCATCACTCTTAGAAAAAGGCAACAACAGAGGGCTGCAATAAGAAGTTAGAGGACGAACATGCATTGCATGACACGACATCTATTACGTCGTAATTGCTGGCGACAATGGTTTGTGCAAGGAGCTTTCACTTTGCGAAGCCATGCTGAAGACGACGACTTCGGTGAAAGCTGGTGGATGTGCAGCGACTGCGTGAGGGTCTTCTCCAGGTTGCGCAAGACCATGGCCGCTTGGCCCAACTGCGTTTTGCGCGAGACGGCAGCGACGCGGTATGGCAGGAGAGTGTGCTGCCGGCTTTCGTCACGTTCGCTGCGAAGTTTGGGCATTGCCGCGTTCCAAGTCATTTTGAAGTTCCCCACGAAGCGTCTTGGCCAGAGCAAGCGCACGGTTTGGGACTGGGGAGGATTATGGAAAATATTGTGTCCCGCGACGGCACGTACTTCACGCAGGTGGGGAGAGACTCCGACCTGTTGGAGGAAATTGGCTACGCTTTCCGACTGCACCCCAAAGCTTGGGAACAACGCGTGTCTCCATTGTTGGCGACCTACGAGACGCTCTTTCCGGGCGAGCAGACTCCCAAGGACTTCGTCATCCCGTCGACGTCGCAGTGGCCGAAGAAGCGGTGGGGTGTTCGTCTGGGGATAATTGTCTCGCACAATCCGCATTACCTACGATCCGATCCGACAGAAGGATAACAGCATAGACAGTAGCATTGGTGGCATCGACCCGCAACTGGTTTCCAGTTCAAATCCATTTGAAATGGGTTGCTTTATGGCGTTGACGCTCGGTTTCCACCATCCAATACCCGTGTCCGTCATAATGCACTACTTCTGGCACATAGTCGCTTCGATCTCATCGACCGTCCGAGGCACTTGTGTCATATTTTCGACGCCATCGGCAGTCACCACGACATCCGACTCGATCCGCACGCCCCCAGTGCCACGGAAGCGAGCCAGTACGTCCTGATTGATGAACGCAGCAATGGTTGGGTCAGCCAGTGCCAGACGCAGTTGCGCTTCGATGAAGTACCACCCAGGCTCGACAGTCACCACCATGTTCTTCTCGAGGTGGCGCACCAACCGCAGCTTTCTCAAACTTTTCTTCTCGGAACGCACGTGGCCCACCGGGAAGCCGCCAACGTCGTGCACATCGAGGCCCATCAAGTGACCCAGTCCGCAGGGCGTAAAGTATGAGGAGACCTCATGCTGCATCATTTCGTCCACCGTTCCATTCTGCAGCAGTCCATGCTCCAACATGTGCTCGGTCATCACGCGATTCGCCAGAATGTGCATGTCCACCCAGTTCACACCCGGTTTGATGGCCGCCATCACCGCATCGTGGGCCTTCAACACGCCTTCGTACAGCATCCGCTGATCCTCGGAGAACTTCCCATTCACTGGGAAAGTGCACGTGATATCCGACGTATAGCCGTGCAGTTCGCCACCCATGTCATTCAGGAATATGTCGCCGTCCTCCAGCAGCTTGTCGTTCGGGGCCCCTGCATGGCCGTAGTGCTGAGCTGAGGCATTGTGGCCACTGCCACAAATGCAAGTGTACGCATGGAAACGAGCGCCGCCATTGCTATACACGTAGTGCAAGAAGTCGCTCTCGGCATGGAACTCCATCTTGCCCGGACGAATGCTCTTCATCACATTGATATGTGCGCGAGAAGACAAGGCGTTCACGAACCGCAGCAGCTCCAGCTCCTTCTCGCTCTTGATCACGCGACATTCCACCAGCACCGGGTGCAACGCCGTCTTGTCCACCGCAAACGCCTCGATGCCCTCGAACGTCGACGTGTTCGCCGTCTCCAGGCCGCTGTCCGTGTTCTTGCCGTGCAAAACGTACAGCTGCTGCGCCTTCGCCTTCTCCGTCAGCACCGCAGCCATCTCGTCCATGTAGAACACCTCGTCCACCTTGTAGTGCGCCTTGAAGTAGGCCAGCGGCTTGCGGTCGCCGCACCACAGCTCCCACTCGTCGCTCAAGCGGGGGACGAACAGCACGGCCTTGCGCGTGCTCAGGTCGATCATCCCGGCGCAATCTGGCTCGCGTACGCCGAAGAGGTACTGGAAGAAGCTCTCCTGGTGGAAGTTGTACTGGGTGTCCGTGTCGTAGCGATCCACCTCCGAGCCGCCGTGGAGCAGCAGCGCTGACGCGTTGCTCTTGGCTTCGGGATGCGCGGCCAGGAACTTGTCGATCAGATTCTGGCGGTGGATGACGTGCATGGCGAAGTCGATGGGAAACAACTCGTAGCCGTCCGACGGATCGACCAGTACGTGTCGATGGTGAGGCGGGGCAATGGAGTCACTGGGTTTACTGTCAGCCGCCGCGTGCTGCTTCTGCAACAACTCAGTGGACGTCGCCACCGCAGCCGCTGCTGTGGCCGAGAGCAATCCGTTTACGGGGCTGGAGCTCATTCTTCTTCGGTGCTTGGCTTGACCTGCGTCTGGCGGGGAGAATCGGACAGTGAAGAGGATCAAGCGGTGCGGCGGCTACACTCATCAAGGCTGGATGGACACATTTATTTGGGTTTTATGCGACTGGGTTAAATGCGCGTGGGTCGCTGAGTTCAACATGATAAGTTCGCGTAGCCTGCTCAACTGCCTAAGTTCGTGTTTGATGCTTCAGACCTTCGTTCGACCTTCAAGCTCGTTTGCAAAACGTCGACGTAAACGGGAGTGGCGTCGCCTCCTTCATCTTTCACCTGTATAACAGCATATCTTATCGCATAATATTCCAAAACAAATCTCAAACGACTGGTTTTATATTAAATTACTCCCTTCCAGAATACATCTGGCATACTTTAGACCCGGAATTAGTTCATTTAACTTGAAGCTGGCCTCTCGTAAAACGTGTTGATGCATCCATCCACGACTTGTGGTACCGTGACTGACGTGAAGCAACGCAGAAACAATCCGAAGAGCTCATTCCAGATTTGGCCAGCTTCGAGGCACTCTTCCTGTAGCTCCACCTCTTTCGCCCCCCAGCATGGACCGCATCGACCGCATCCGCTCGCACGTGGCGCAGGGCTCGCCCGCGCCCGTGACGCCCGAGGAGGACGTGGTGATCGTGTCGGCGCTTCGCACGCCGATCACCAAGGCCCGTCGCGGCGGCTTCAAGGACACGACGCCCGACGTTCTGCTTGGCCACGTTCTGCAGGCCGTGCTGAAGCAAGCCAAGGTGAACCCGGCGCTCGTGGGCGACATCGTGGTGGGCAACGTGCTGCAGCCCGGCGCCGGCGCCGGCATGGCGCGCATGGCGCAGCTGGCGGCCGGAATCCCACACACGGTGCCACTGCACGTGCTCAACCGTCAGTGCAGCTCCGGACTGCAAGCGGTGGCCAACGTCACGGCTTGTATCAAGGCGGGCTACTACGACATCGGCATCGCCGCGGGCGTGGAGTGCATGTCGCTCGCTGGAATCGGCCAAGACGCGCCGACTGTCAACTGGGAGCGCGTTGGAGAAGTCCAGGACGCCATGGACTGCACTGTGCCGATGGGCATCACGAGCGAGAACGTGGCGGAGAAGTGGGGCATCTCGCGTACTCAGCAGGACGAGTTGGCGGCGATTTCTCACCAGAAGGCGGCGGCTGCTCAAGCCAACGGCTGGTTCAAGGACGAGATCACGCCCGTGTCCACGGTCATCAAGGACAAGGAAGGCAACGAGAAGGCGGTCATCATCTCGCAGGACGATGGCATTCGCGCCGGCACCACCGCGGAGAAGCTGGCCAAGCTGCGTCCGGCCTTCAAGGAAGGCGGCACCACCACGGCCGGCAACTCGAGCCAAGTGAGTGACGGTGCTGCTGCTGTGCTGCTCATGCGCCGCTCGGTCGCCAAGAAGATGGGGCTGCCCATTCTCGGCCGCTTCGTGTCTTACGCCGTGGCTGGCGTGCCACCGGCGCTCATGGGCATCGGCCCGGCCTTTGCTATCCCGGAGGCGCTGCAGAAAGCGAACCTGTCCATCGACCAGATCGACGTGTTCGAGATCAACGAGGCCTTCGCGAGCCAGGCTACGTACTGCGTCGACAAGCTGGGCATCCCTCTCGAGAAGGTGAACCCCAAGGGCGGTGCCATCGCATTGGGACACCCGCTGGGCTGCACCGGCGCGCGCCAAATGTCCACGTTGCTGTACCAGCTCAAGCGGAAGGACCAGCGCTACGGTGTCATCTCCATGTGCATCGGCACGGGCATGGGCGCCGCCGCCGTCATCGAGCGTGAGCTGTAGACAAATGCAGCAGGAACCTGGGGGTACACGAGTGTAACCCTGTAACTCTTCGCTTTTCCTTTCACTTCCATAATACGCCAGTCATCCACGCTTCACCCACCAAATCTCCTTCATATAACGAGGTGTCCGTAGATTTTAGAGGAAGCGTAACCTCAAGCGTACCCTTCTTTTGAGCGCCATCCTTGCTCTATTGCCCGCTCTTCTCGCCTACCTTGGCGCGGTTCTTGATGCTAGAGACGTTGAACACCCACAGAGCCCCCACGACAATGGGGAAGGCGAACCATGCGAGTGTAGCCGACTGCGTCGGGAGCTTGGACCTGGCTGCACGAAACCGCTTCCGCTCCGCCAGGTTCGTCTGTCGCCGGCCGATGGAAGCAGGCGCCACATGCGAGCGCTGGAGATGGTACTGCGCCGTGGTGAAGCGCTCGTAGTCGTTCAGGCCTGAGAACATCTGATGCACATCTGCGGAGTTCATGGGCGTGTAGTTGCCCGTGCCCGTGACCACGCGGTCGTCGTGGTCCGGGTTCGCCGAAATGCCGAACATGTCCAGGTCGTACTTCGTGCGCGTCTCGGTATCACTTAGCGTGTCGTACGCCGCGTTGATCTTGAGAATCTCCGCATCCTAAGCCACTCAACACGTCCCTAATGAGTTCGGAAGATCAAACCAAGCGCCAGAATGCCCGCTTGACGGGGATCAGACCTTGCTGCTCTTGCGACGGATGGCTGCCAGGCCAGACTTGGCGTGCTCTCGATCCGGATGATGCTCCAGCACTAGGATTCGTACAAAACCACGATGTCAAGCCACCAGCATCAGCGTCAGTTGCTCCATGTTGACACGGCATTGGGTCCCGCCGTCTGATCACCAGAACGGGGCGAATGTGTGGCTGCTGTCGCTTGCGAGACGTACCTAGCTTGCGGTAGGCGGCCTTGATCTCATCCGAAGACGCCGACCGCTCCACGCCCAGCACCTCGTAGTAGTCCGGCTGCAGGTGCGTCCGGGTCATGGTCGATGCTGCCGCCCTAGCGCCGCCGACCGGACAACAGAAGTGGGGGTTCCTCCGGCTTCGGAGACTGGAATATCGCAAGAGGTTTCTCAGTGGTGCAGTAAATCTTGGGGTACGACGACGTACCCCAGGGTTTTAGCTCTGACACCCTACAATTTATGACGGCATTTTAGGAGTCAGTTCGGCTGCTAATATTTACATTTTACCTACGAAAACGAATGGAGCTACCTAATTCTTGCTGCTAAATCGCTCGTAACTAACTTCAAAAAGCCCAAATCATACTTTCGGGGAGAAAAACTCACGTGGCTGGCCTTCTTCCCGCTGTCCGCTACTTCAAGCGCAGCAGCAGCAGTAGCATCCCGAGTCAGAGGAAGGCGGATACCATCTGGAAGCACGAAGAAGCTGGCGCGTTGCAACTAGCAGCAACCTGGTCGGCTGGCTGGCAATCCTGGATTAAACGCGGAATTCTTGTGGGGACTCGTCCAAGTGGCGCTACAAGTTAGAGTACAAAATAGCACGTTAACCCAACGATTTGTTAGACCCACCAAACCCATTCCCATGCTGCGTACACAGTAATTCCCCACGCACCTTTAAATAAAACTCCAGCTGGTCCTTCGTCACGGTTGCGGAATCTTCCGACGACGCGAACTAAAGCAACGAGAGCACACCAGCACGCCACGTTAATTCCAGTCCATACCAGCATGGCCCCCACGCACGAGACGCACCGAGAAGCGCCCGTTCTGACTGGTGGAGCTGGTGGAGGACTGCGTATCGTCCGAGGGCGGCTGATACTTCTGCTGGTTATCCGCTCGCGCCCACATCATCAGCTGCTTCTGGAACGCGCTGCAACGAACCATAGCACCATCATTTCATCAGTCGATTCCCCCTCTTCATCCTATCTCCGCGGCATTTTCACGCACATGGTCGATTCCTCGCCGTCTTCTCGAACAGGGTCGAACCCTTGCGACTGCAGTGGACGTCGGTAGGCCTGCTCAATGGGCAACGGCACTCGGTTGGCACGACCGAAGAGCGGGCGAGAGCCTCGGGGAATAAATATAATCTGAGGAGTCAGAATCAGCACGTAAATAAGTGCAGACAGTGGCAAGTTAGCACCACATCGTCTCAGGATCCGTGGCCTTTGTCTCCTCCGAAAGAATCTGCCACCAAAGAGAAGCCACCCAAATACGAGGCTGTTACACACGGGAACACGCACCTTCATATCCTCAAAGTTCTCGTCTTCCACGCAGTACACGTTGACTGCGACGCTGTCTGGCTGCGTGTGGTCGAACTGGAAGATGTGGATGCCTGTTGCAATGCAAGCCACGCCAAAGCAACTGAGTCACCACGTCCTCACGAATTCCCAAGCAAAAGCACATGGCAATTGACGCCAAAACGTACCGCATTTGCTGCAGAAGACGTGCTGGCACGACGTGGCCTGCGACTCGTACAGCGACACGTCGCTGGACTCCTGCATCTCGAAGCAAGACGTCGGGATGATCTGCTCAGTCCCCACCACAACCATCGTTAGTATAAGACACTTCAAGCCTCATCCTAGCCAGGTCATTGCTGCCGTCGCTCTTCCTGGGTAGAATATGCCACGTACCAGGAACGGGAACCGTCCTTTCTTGCAGGAGAACGTGTTGCTGTCGTCGAAGGCTTCCACACGCTTGGGCGCGAGCACTAAGAACCTGTCGATCCACAAGCAAACGCAATCCAACAAGATACGCTCAATATCTCCCAACTGTCGCCTCCTTCGCCGATCAAAGAGCAGAACGAGAGAGAGAGAGAGAGAGAGCGAGAACATACCGTAACGAGCCGCAGTCGCAGCCTCCGCGGTGTTGGAACAGCGGGAGCTTGGGCATCCCGTACTTCTTCCTGCAATCAAACGCAATCTGTTAGTACCGCTCCATCTCCAGCCACTCGCAGGTAAAAGCGCGTCGCGTACTGATAGTAGACGTCCTTGCCGCCGCCGTCCAGGTCGCAGCGCTCCCATTTGCCCTGATTATCCCTCACATTGCGGATGAACTCGCGGAGCTATCGCACCACAACCGGAAATTCCCACAGAAAAGTCAGACACGTCAGCATTTCCAGCCGTCGCCACGTCGTCCGCCGCCATCCGCCTACCATGAGCAGCCCCACGCCCAGCACGAGCGTGGACACGGCGCCGATCGCGCGGTCGACTTCGCGCACCATCCCGCCGGCCATCGGAAGCGCAGAGAGAGGGAGGAAGCGGTTGTGAGAGGGCGAGCGGCGCTTCGATCGATCCACTTGCTTCGCCCGTTCGTTGCCGCTTTGAAAACTACCGGAACGCAAAGCGAAAATTCCCTCATTTATTTGGCTCAAGGAATCGCAATCGCACTTAGTGGGGACTGCTGCGGTACCGGAATCTCGTTGAGCGCCGCCCGCCCAGATCATGTGGCGATGACGTCGACGGAATGTTGGTAACGGCAACTCATCGCAGCGTTTTTGTACCCAAAAGCGACACGTAACGACTCATTTTTCACATAACGCACGGTAATTCACATAACTTCCTGGCAAGAATGAATGCTTGCCACCAGGTCGGACCTTCATCCCTCGGTCGGAATGCACGTTGGCTGCATGCACATTGGAACTTGCATTTCCACCCTGATGACCGCATTGCTGCGTGCTAATACTTTGCCCTTCTCGCTTGCTGCTGCTGCGGATTCTCGCTGCCGTCGAGCTCGTTGGGTTCATTGGAGGGTTGATCGGTTGAGTTGCCCGTTGAGGACTCGACCACCAACTCGAACGGGGACGTGCTGCCGTTCTCCCCCGTCGGGGTCAAGCAGCTGGAGCTTTCGTCCGAGTCGCTGTCGCCAGTGTTCGCTGCTCCTCGGGCCGCTTCGTCGGACAAGCGCTGGAGCCGTGTCGAGTACCAGCGCAATAAGTAAAAGGACAATACGGTGCCCAGGAGCAGAACGAACGTCGATATCGGCGCTGCGGTCGTGTGGAAGTTGAACAGATCGTTGCTGGGCTGATGGCCACCCAAGACCCACATGTACTGCACAAACAGCCAGAAGCACGGCCAGATGAGCGCCAAGAACACGTGGTTGGCCTTGAACAGCGGCGCCGTGATGTAGAAGTCCACGGCCACGATCACGAGCTGCACGACAGCGCCAACCATGTGCAGCCCAGGCAGCGAAATGTCCGAATACGGTAACGTGACCGTCCTAAACAACGCAGCAAAGCAGTCAGAACGTGTGCCGCAATCGACCAAACTCAGACAGACGCCGTAGCTTTACCAAAAGAACACGAACGACACGATCGTCGAGGTGGTGGAGCCCTCGAAGAAGACCCAGTCCAGCATTTCCCAGGAGCATGGAGCCGGGCGGCGATAGTGGAGCAGGATGCGAGGTCCATTGAAGGTCGGCTGGTACAGATGAACCGCGGCAATCTGGTCATCCCACAGGCAGATTAGCCAACATCAGTTTAGTGCATATATGTCCCAAACGACGATCTGGTGGCGCTTTACTCACCCATGAAGAGATCACCGAGTACAACGCGGACGCCGGACCGAACAGCATCAGCGGCGGCGTCTTCTCCATCCCAGAACTCGTGTATCCATCCCACGAAAGGCACAGACTCTGGAAGAACACGCAGAAGATAAATCTACAAACACCGTCAGCACAGCATCGTTCTCAGACAACAGCCTCATCCAAAAGGCCCTAGAGCCACTAACAAGAGCAAGCCACGCACGACTTGATCGCTTACATGAAGAGTGCGCACATGAGCTTCCATCCGACTTTCTGCTGGCGGCTGAAGAAGGAGAGCGGCGTCTGCCGCGTCGTGTGGTACGGGCTTTTCCCTTTGAAGAAGTTAAAGCAGTCGTCCCAAGCGTCCAGGCATTCCGCGACCGTCATCTTGACAGCGAAGCGAACGACGTCGGCGTCCTGAGGTGCGTAGCTCTGCGGTAGTCGCGGCACGGCGGACGTGCCAGTCGCAGCGGCGCCAGTTCCAGCCGAGCAAGCTCTTGAGAATTTGTTCGCTTTGGCCAGCAGTCGTTGAGTATGAGTTCCAGAATTGGTTCAGCACGACAATTTTGGACCAATCAGGAGGCGGTGCATGCAGGTACAGTGGCAATTCGCATGCGTTAATCTTGAGGTTTCGACCTTACCAAAATTGCGCGATTATTGAGAAGACGATACTTTGATGAATATTCTCAGTGCTTATGTTGGTATACTATACTGTACCACCAACCTGTATACGCATATACGGCACACTACTGGTACTGTACATTACTAATCATCAAGACCAATTAACGTATGCAAACGTTTGATACACCACAATTGAAGCAGTTTACTGCATGCATGCTAAAGGAAGCTACGCGAAGCTAAAGCCGAAGCCAAAAGTGCTCGCGCTGCTGCCTGTAGCCGCAGTATCCGATGACGAGCATGGAGAGCTCTCCTTTCCAGCCTCACCCCCAGAAATCAGTAGCTCCCACTTGGATTTCCGGTGCTTGCGCTCGTACTCCTCCTTCAACTCCTTGTCCACTTTCGCGAACAGCTCCGGCTCCTTCTTGGCGAGTACGTCGCGGAACATTGCGCCGAGCTTGGGGCGCTGCTCCATCGCACAGCCTGATACTTGATCCGGTTTCTCCGTCAGGAACTGCACCACACTCTTCACGTTCCCGGCACTCACGAAGTTCTGCGTGATGGCAATACACTCCTCCAAGTTGAGCACCGTGTGCCACCAGCCATGGGGAACGAACATGGTCTCTCCTTCCCGGCAAATGCCTTCCAGCGGTTTCAAGTGGGCGGGCAAGCGCTGTACTTCTCGGTAAAACGTGACGAACCACTCCATCAATGACACGGGCGCCGACACTTCGCTGCCGTCTTCGCTCGGGTGGATGCCAGGCGGGACGACGCCGGGCGGGAACATGATCCACTTCTTGGCGCCGCGGATGACGCCGTTCCACGCGTTCGTCGCGTTCGGGTCGATGTGGAATCCTGAGCCAGACTTCTTCGGGCCGATGATGAGCCAGCGGTAGTCCGGGCGCTTGCCGGGTCCGAGAAGAGCGAAGAAATCTTCTTGGAAATACTCGGGCACCGTGTAATCTTGTGCTAATTGAGGCACTTTGACGGCAAATTCCTTGTCGAAGATGAACAGCGGTTGATCGTCCACCAGCGCACGCGCGTACTCGAGATACTTCTCCATAGTGAACTGGAACCCACCGGCGTAGAACGTTTGGCCCGTACACGCCTTTGATAAATAGTCATCCGACCAATTCTGCATGGCCGGCCACGTGTCGATCGCCTCCGTGATGATCACAGGCACATTGGGGCCTTCAAAATCCCTCTTGAAGTCCGCCAGCGTCATATCCTTCGCACTGCGACGTTCGATGTTCTCCACAGCCACCCAACTGTCTTCGATAGGCGCGGCGGCGCAGTAGAAGGACTGGAACAGCAGGTCGGAATACACGCCTTGCACGCGGATTGGCGCGCCAAACGCTGGGTATGTCGTGCCCTTTTCGCTGCATTTGGTCGCGATATACGTCTTCTTCCACGTCGCCTTGGGATCGAACTGGCCTTCCATCTCCTCCAGCACCAGCACTCGCCAGAGCTCGTCGTGCGAGCTGTAAATGAAACCTGAGCGACTGCATTCGGCCAGACGCAATAGGTCCGCGGCGGTGCAGAAGTTCAGCAAGCCCAGCAACTGACTGTCTGCCAGACACGCCAAGCGGCCCAGTCCGGAGGCGCGACACTCCACGACGCCCTTGGCCATCTCGTCGAAGAAGTTGCCGATGGGCTTCACGCCCAGAGGATGCTCCAAGCGCGCGCTGGAAGCTTGGGCAATGGCAGAGCTGCTGGCGTCTGGCGAGATCTTGACCTTCTTCACCAATCGACTGGCAATGCCCGCGCGGTTGTTATTGACGATGGCATCTTCGCGCTCGGGCTCCATGACCTCCATCGCTTGCGGATCGGAAGGCCAATTGCTCAAATGCCAGTCCGCCGCCACTCAAAGCCTGCATTTCTACAGCGTGCGTCATAGAAACCGCGAGGAGGTCCAGGCTTGACGCAACCTTCCTACGACATTTTCCGGCGTTTTTTCTTAAGTTAGGACACTTCCGCTGAACGTTTCTATCGTTTAGAAATACTTCAGCAAGCCACGATGCCGACGACGTTGCTAACGACGTTTGCCAACTTGCTGGCGTCTCCAGCTCCAGCGAATTATGCTACACAGTTTGGGAGACTCTTTACTTGGTGTGTCTGGGGATAAGCAGGCTCGCATTGCAGAGAATCCTACTGCGTAGCGACGCAGCATCAGCGGGTGATCAACCAGTGAAGCGGCTCTCAATTCCTTCGAAGCCTGCAGCTGCGCTGCTGAAGGCGCTCTGATGCGCGAGCCTTGACGCCTGAGCCTGGCCATCCGGCATCTCTGGCATGGCGAGGCCCGGCAAGAGCTCGGCGCACAGGACCCGATGCCCTCGACATAAACGTGGGTGGACCATCCGCTCCCGCAGCTCGGAGATTGCGCCAAGTTCTGATGCGCACATTTTGAAAGCCGTGAACTCTGTGTATCCATCCGACGGTAGAACCTGCAATCCTCGATAGGATACTGATATTTCGCCACCTCTTTTCTTTCAAATGACTTGGTTGAACCTGTGGAAACGCATAACGTTTCGAAATCGAATGCCAACCAAGCGTTACAGCGCCATAGAACCCTCCTCGGGAATGATGGTCCCGCACAGAAGGCGCCCTCGTCCCCGGTCATTCAAATCGAGGGTTCTTCCCCGCGCCAAGTCTCTCTCATTGTCTGATTTGACTGCAAGCGCCCTCGCAACGTCCAAGCTCAAGCCCAGTTCTCTTTCCAGCCAAGATGCGTGAGATCCTGTCGATTCACTTGGGCCAGGGCGGCATCCAGGTGGGCAACTCCTGCTGGGAGCTCTACTGCCTGGAGCACGGCATCCAGCCGGACGGCCAGATCCCCAGCGA
>MBAC02010968.1:0-41619 GCA_001712635.2 Nothophytophthora sp. Chile5
CATCCGCATGTAAATCGGCGTACCCTTCGTCGAGGAGACCTGCTAGATAACTAGCGTTATAGGCCTACGAGTTGACGAGTGGCCCGTATTTTGGTATGTTGGCTATCTCTAGGTAACTCCCAAGGGGGATTTGCCTGCAAACCGAGCGAAATTGTGCAGCAGCGCAGCGCTACATATTAAAGAGCCATCCTCTAAAGCAACGCTGCGCACCTTCAAAAACCACCCTTTCTTTAAAATCAGGGGATACTGCAGGAACTGAACTAAACCATTCCCCTACCCCGCTTCGTGATCTCTAATTCCTCCGTGCCAACTCACTCACCGCTGATCGATCTGCACGGAAGTCAAAGATAGCCAGGGAGACGGGGGTTTTGCTCCCCACCCACGCCCATTTCACAATTGGGTCCGCGCTCGTTTCTCCACTCCGCGAGCGGCCAAGGGAGGAAGCAAGCAAGCCAGCTCAAGCACCCCCCTCAAGCGAACTTAACCCGCAATGAAGTCCCCCGCGGGCGTGCGCATGCGGATGGCGTTGAGCCATCAACGCAACTTGCGGTATGTGTTGCTCACCGCGTTCGGCGCGCTGCTGCTGGTGTTCTACCTGCTGAACAAGACGCCGGCGCCTTACACCTACGACAAGCTCTCGGACGAGGAGGACAAGAAGTTCAACGCGCAGACCGTGCTGGACCAGTGGCCGAACCAGTGCAACGTCAAGAACTTCGAGCAGCTGCGCCGCATGTCCATCGTGTACACGTGGGTGAACGGCAGTCAGCCCTGCTACCGCGACATGCGCGAGAAGGCCGGCGGCAAGCACGCCGTGGGCGGCTCCCGCGACCGCGAGATCGGCGAGATCATGTACTCCATCCGGTCGCTGGAGAAGTTCGTCCCCTGGCACACGGTACGCCCCCCCGTCATCATTTGCAACAACAGGCGGACGCACTGCGTGTTTAGCTACATGCTGTGCCTATCCTCGGTCGTGTGGTGTGCGCCTTGCAACTTGCGCAACTTGCAACGCACCAAAAACCACCCGAGATCTGACCGTTCTAAATGCCATATTCTGATTCTTCTCGCAGGGCCAAATCTACATCGTGTCGCCGGGTCACATCCCCGACTGGGTGGATCTGGACAACCCGCGCATCAAGGTGGTGAACCAAGACGACCTGTTCCCGGAGTACGCCAAGCCGTTCCTGCCCACCTTCAACACGCACGTGATCGAGCAGTTCCTGTACCTCATCCCGGGGCTCTCGGACATCTACATGCAGGTGAACGACGACTACCTCTTCACGAAGCCCATCGCGCCGCACGAGTTTTTCACGTGCGACGGCGGCATCCGGCTGCTGCACGAGTCCGGCCTCATCTCGCACACGCCGCCCACCCCCAAGAAGGGCATCTGGATCGCCTCGGTGCTCAACACGCAGCAGGAAATGGATCTGCGGTGGGGCAAAACCGACCGCCACTTCATCAAGCACGCGCCCTTCGTGTATTCGCGCCGCGCTTTTGAGCGGATCCACCAGATCTTCGACCGCCCGCTGTACATGACGCTCAAGAGCAAGTTCCGCGGCAAACCCGACATGAACATGCCGCTGTTGCACCACTACTACATGGTGGCGCAAGGCAGCGAGGAGCTGGGCATCCCCATCTACTCGCCGCCCGAGGAGGAGATGTCCGGCTACAAGCTCATCCTGATGCAGAACAACAACGTGGACAAGCTGAAAGCCACGTTCGCCCAGATCCTGGACGGCTCCACGCCCTACAAGATCGTGGCGCTCAACGACGAGTACTCGGACATGCGTGTGGCCGACACGGCGCTCGAGTTCCTCAACAAGTTCCTGCCTGAGCCCAGCAGCTTCGAGCGCAAGCCTGGCTCGGAGCCGCACGCGCTCACGGTGCGCAAGCCCGACACGTGCGAGGTGGACCCGAACATCCTGTCGCCCTTCCCGCGGAGGGTTGAGGCCGCGCAGAAGTACCAAGTGATCGCCTACCGCGAGCTGCGCTGGGTGGCCTTCACCAACTCGCTCCTGCGCGGCCTGGGCCTCGGACTCGGCGTGATGATCATGTACGTCTTCTACCTGCTGGTGCTGCGCCGCAACAAGGCGCCCGTGGGCTCCAACGGCGCCTACGACAAGGTGTAGAGTGACGAGCGACCTAAAGGAGAGAAGGAGAACCCTCGGAAGTGTGACGAGAGAAAGCCACGCAACGCAGACACAAGCAGGAAAGCAGCAGACGCGGCAGGCGCTCGCTGGTAGAAGACGAGGTGGCGGGTAGTTTTAGTACATACGTTTATCACGAGCAAGAAGAAGACAACATTGGAAACAAGCCGGAAGTGTTCATACTGCCAGTGGGGCTTCTGATGGTTCCTGGATCGTTGGATTGACTCCTCTATCTAAACGTTGCAGCCGCTGGAAGATGAAGTGCAAGAGGCTACAGATGCGCTATAACAGCTCGCCCCAAGTTGGATTCGTTGATCAACCAGCACTAGCTGCTTATGTGTTCTTGGTGGTGTGCAACCCCGCAGCGTCTTTGCTGGAGAACCGGAAGATGTAGACGGAGATCACAACGGCCAGGGCGAGGCCGAAGCCGTAGCCCAAATTCACAGCCACATTCCACGAGAACGACGACGTCATCTCGGAAAAGACGCGCTCATTCGGCGAACGTAGCCGCGCCAGCGTTGGCACAGGCGTCCAGGAACCGCCACCTTCCTCTACGGCTCGGAGAGTCATGGCGTCCGGCTCCGGCAGTGGGATCAAGCTCGCGTCGTACTTGCAGTCGTCGCCATGCCAATTGCTCATCACATCTACGTGTTGGCCCTCGGGCAGCTCGAAAAACTCGGCGTCAGGCAGCAACTGGGCGTAGAAGCGGCCGACGAGCTCCGCCGTCTCTGGACGCGAGTACTCGTCGTTAAGCGCCAATAGAATCTCAGGCCCACGGTTCTCCAATGCCGATTGGAACTGCGCACTCAACGCTTCCACATCGTTGTCTTTGACGCGCACCAGTAGCCAGTCGTCGCACTCGGCGATCGGATTGAGTTCCACGGGGACGCCCAGCTTCCTGGAACCTTCCTCTTGCATGTAAATGTGGTGCAGCAATGGCATGTTGAGGTCATCTGGATGACGCATTTGATGAGGCAGCATGGCGTCCATCTCCTTGGCGAACTTCTTGTGGATCTCTTCGAACGCCAACCGACTATACACGAAAGGCGCGTGCTTGAGGAAGTTGTATACGTGCTCGCCGCCGTACGTGGCGTCCATGAGCATGACGGTGTTGCGCACACTGGCCAGCCAGGCGTTGGATTTCTGACTGGCCACGTGGCGGATGTGGTTGATCTCCGTGAGCAGCCGCAGCCCGCCGTCGCAAGTAAACAGACGGTCGGGCGTCACGGGTTTGATGAATAAATAGTCGTCGTTCATGTGGATGAACACGTCCGTAAGCCCCGGGATCTTGTGCAAGTACTGCTCGATCACGTTGGTATCGAATGTGGGCAGCGTGGCCGTATCTCGAGGCAGCAGATCGTCCTGATCCACCACGTGAACCCGCGGGTTGGAGCGGTCCAGCCAGTCCGGGATCTGTCCCGGGGTGACGATGTAAATGGGACCTTCGAGCCACGGCGCGAACTTAAGCAGCGAGCGGATGGAGTACTTGAGCTCGCCCATCTCCTTGTCACGCGACGTGCCGCCGCGAGGCAGCCCCGCGCGCTCGCGCCGCGTGTTGTAGCAGCGCTCCGTGCCGTTGACCCACGTGTAGACGATGGCGGCGTGACGCAGCGTGTCCAGATTGGCCACCTCGCAGGTGGAGCCGTCCTTGTTGTTCATGCCGGTCATGAGCTCGGCCACGCGCGCAGGCGGGTCCGGCTCCTGCCCCATGAACAGCAGCAATGCGATGGTCAGGGCGAAGCCCAGCAGCGCGAAGAAGCTCCGCATGCTGGTCGATCGGTCTCTTGGACCGGACTGGCGGAAATGCGGGGGATCCCGAGCACCGAGAGTCAAGGCGTTGGTGCTGAGGCTATCGGAGGAACAGAAGGAGAGCGCGGAGAGCGGAGCACGTGGCGAGGGCTTGCTCAGAGCGGAGACCCGAGCGAGCGATCGGCAGCGCGGAAGAGATGCGGCAGTGAAGAGCGGCAGGCACCGCGGGGAGACGGAAGAGGGGGTTACTGTTCTGGATGGGAAATAGGCGGGGAATTAGAGGATGCGGGTAGGTGATGTAAAAACCACAGCTAATCCATGGGTGGGTTCAGGGAAGTGCGACTTCAAGAGACGAATTAGCAGAGATCCGACAGATATCAGGTTATGTTCGTTAGAATGTTATCCAGGATTTCGACCATCGACGCGACGCAAACGACACGCCACTTTGCTCGAAGGATTTCCCGCGCTCCGACCGCGCTCCTCCCGCTCGACTGCGGCAGCAATGGGCGACGCCAGGCCGCGCATCCTCGTACTGGGCGGCGCCGGCGTCATCGGCCGCAACTTCGTCAAGTTCTGCGTGGACCGCGACCTGTGCGCCGGCATCCGCGTGGCCGACAAGACGATGCCCGAGATCTCCTACTTCAGGTGCGGGACCTGCATCGTCGGGACTCGATCTATGGGGCAGAAGGGGCGGCTGCGCTACGCCAGTCGTGCCGCCCCGATCTCTGCGTTATGTTGTACCTACCGCGGCGTGAGACTGACGGGTTTGTGGCTCTGCAGCGCAGCGCACAAGCAGGCGTTCGCCGACCCGCGTGTGAGCTTCGTGCAGGCGGATCTCACGCGTGACGCGCACGTGGACCGTGCGTTCAACCCGGACTTCGGGCCCTACGACTTCGTGTTCAACCTGGCGGGCGAGACCAAGTGCGGGTTGTCGGAGAGCGTGTACGCCTCCAAGTGCCGCGACCTGTCCGTCAAATGCGGTGCGTCACCCGTTTCTGCTTCAATTGCAGCGTTGCAACTGCGCTTTATCGACACGGAAGATTGTGTTCGATATGCTGTGTGCATCACGTTGATTTGCAGCCAAGAAGGCTCAGGAGGTGGGCGTGAAGCGGTACGTGGAAGTGTCCACGGCCTTCGTATACAAGTCGCAGGCCAAGCAGCCGGCGACGGAACAGGCGGAGCTGCACCCTTGGACGCTGCAGGCCAAATACAAACTCGAGGCCGAAGAGGAGATCCGTCGGCTACCGGATCTCAAGGTGGTGTTCCTTCGGCTGGCAACGGTACGTCTTCGCCGAAAAGGAAGCTCAGGATCGACGGTCCAATATTGCTCCTATTGCCGCTCCTTCTCAGAGTTCTTAACGTGCGTATGTCTTCTCCAGGTTTACGGGTCGGCTGATACGATGGGACTCATGCCGCGGATCGTCTGCGCCGCCGCGTATGTGTTTGTCTGTTCCAGATGCTTGGTTTGTTCGCTTGCGTGGCTGAAGACTGCAATGTTGTTGGCAGATACGTGAAGCTGGAGGAGAAGATGAAGCTGTTGTGGGACGCTGAGATGCGTGTCAACACGGTACGACCCGAGGCAAACAGCAGCAACTTGCAGTTGCTACAGCGGCTCATATCTCTAACGGCGCACTCCCCCTCTGTCGTTATCGGTAGGTCCACGTGTGTGACGTGTGCCAAGCGCTGTGGCATCTGACGACTGCGGGGGAGGACGGCGAGGTGTACAATTTGGCGGATAAGAGCGATACCAGTGAGTCTTGCGAGAGAGCTCCATGATCGTCACAGCTCTCCTTTCCATGCTTCAGGCACTAATTCGCTGGTGTCGTGTGTTGTAACGGCGAGCAGATCAGTCGAAGATCAACGCCATTCTCGAAGAGCTCTTCCGCATCAAAACCGGCTTCATCGGCAAATTGGTGTCCAATCTGGCGCGCGTGCGCCTCGCGGACATCGTGGACGACGCCAACGAGAAGCATATGCAGCCCTGGGCCGATCTCTGCGCGGTGCGCGGTGCATACTGCTTCCAGTCACGAGGTATTCCTACCTCACGCGCTGTTGCTTCCTCTGTCGCTGTGTCTTTCAGGAGCACGGGATCAACAACACCCCGCTGACGCCGTACATCGACAAGGAGTTGCTGCAGCACAACCACCTCTACGTCGATGGCTCCAAGATCGAAAGCACGGGCTTCCGATACGAGTACCCCACCGTGCGTACCCCATGCACCCCTCAGATTCGGCGATACGCTTCCTGGTCCTGATGCTGTGGCTTCGTTGTTCCCCAGTTGGAGACGAAGGAGGTGCGCTGCGTGTTGGAAGAGATGGTCGAGCAGAAGATCTTCCCGCCTGTCCTGTCCTAAGCCGATCCTGATGCGGTGGGCCAGGAGGAGCATCTGCTTGAAGCGGATGTCGCTCGGTCCGCTTCAACGTCTGTTCATGATCCATGTGGCCTGTCGTCAGTCGCTGGTAACGGTACAGTGTACCGCACGCTGACGTCAGTGGGGAGTACATGTATACACCAGCAAGTATACGTGTATATCTTACTTGCCGGCTTTGATCTCCCATCGATTTGGATAAAAAAAGGTGGGATCAATCAATCGGCTTGGCAGTGGAGTCATCGCGCGCCTGTCTCTGCGCCGAACGTCAGTCTTCTTATCCGGACGCACGACTCTATGCTCGCGGTCGATACTGAAAGCGAGTCTGGCGAGCATCGAAGATATCTGATCCGGATGCAAAGTATACAATATCGGGGGGTCGTCGACAGGTGGTTCGGTAGAAAACCGGTATTTCGGAGCCCGTCGTTCTTCCTTGCTTTCCCCTTTTCCACACAATTACAGGTCGGCGGCGATAGCGCGACGGCAAAGCCGCGCTTCCCCCTCTTCCAGCTCGCACCCGGCGCGTCCAGGATTGCCGCACACACCTCCACCCGAACGCTCGCTGTGTGCGGAACCCAGCGGTCTAACCCCCGTCGTAATCCGAGCAGTGGGGTCGTCAGGAGAGCGAGCCAGGTCGCCTCGCGTCTATCAATAGCAAAGGGAGGGCTGTCTGTCTGTCGGCGCCTTTACCAAGACGAGAGGGCGGAGCACCGCACGCCGCCAAGGAGGGACAGTTAGCGGAAGCATTAAGGAGATAGATAGATAGTGAGCACAATGAGCGAGTGGGAGTCGCTGGAGATGGCCGCAGACGACGACGACTTCGACAGCTACCAGGACGCGCTGCTGCTGGACGAGCCGGTCAGCTTGACGTCTTCGACCAGCACGAGTCCAGCGGACGGCGAGTCGGGAGTCGGCGCAGCCGAAGCGGATGTTCCCCCCATGCCCGAGCAGCAGGTGCCGACGCAGCAGATGCGCCGCTTGAAACGGAAGGAGCGCCTACGAACGCAGTCCGAGAGCGCCGCGTGGACCCGCGCGTCGTTGAAGATGCGGCCGTCGCCGCCAGCCGTCGGGTCGAACGCGGCCGCTACTCCCGCTTATGACGGCGCCGAGACGCCTGCGAGCAAGTCGGCGACACCCACACCTTCGGCGGCGTTCGACTACGTGCGCAACAGCGAAGGCGCATTGCCGCACCTGACCAAAGAGATCCTGGGCAGCTTGGACATGTCGACGCTTGTGGGCAATGGGAGAGATGTTGCGTATCGGCGACACAGTCATGGGAATTGGGCGGCGGCGTCGGTAATGAGCAGTCGAGAACGGTGCATCAACATGTGGCGTCAGCAGGGCCAGATCTCGGAGCGCGCGTCGGAGATCCTCGAGGACGCCAAGCTGTCACTGCACGGCAAAGAGAAGAACTTGTACAACGCGTCGCTGCGGCGACTGTCGGAGGCGCAGGACCCGCGCCTCAACACTCTCGGCGAGCGGATCTCGTCGTCCACGGCAGCAGCAGGCGGACAGCTACTGACGGAGCCCTCGTCCACGACCAGCAGTGTGGACGGCGTTGAGCTGAATGGCAACGATGGGATGGCTACGACCAAGAATGTCGTCGAGCAGCAGCCTGTGTCGGTCATGGCAGCAGCGGCGGAGCACCAGAAGGCGATGCTGGCGAAGATTAAGGACGATCGACCGTCATTAGACATCGACAAGGAACTGGAGGCGATGCAGTCGAGCTCGACTCCGGTGGTAGATGACCTGGCCGAGTCGACGTTCCGTTCTGAGTCGGCGACGCTGTACCATGAGGCGGTGAAGTGGGAAGGCGTGCTGACGCGTCGGAGTGAGTGGCTGCGGAGACTCGAGAGGCACTACTACGTGTTGGAAGGCAAGTTTCTGCGGCGATTCGCCTCGAAAGAGGCGTATCTGTCTTCGCGGGACGAACCTCTTGTACCTCACCACATCGAGCTACCGACACAGGCGAACCGACCAGTCGCAGGCAGCCCAGCTGCTGGGTTGATGCGACGCAACTCGAGCAGTCCGGCGGCGAATGGCGTTAGCCACTTGTACATACTGGCAGGCGTCAAGGACTCGTCCAGTCGCACGAACGGGTTCACGTTTATCACGGAAGACAAGAAGACGCTGCAGGTGGCAGCTCCCACGGGAGTGGAGAAGGTCATATGGATGCGACTGGGGCTCGAGGCCATCGTGGCGCTGCCCACGCTGCCGGTGGCTCCGTTGGACATGGAGGAGTTCTACGCCATGCTGGTGGTGCTGTACACGGCACACCGTGGCAACTGGCGCACCGAGGGCGACATGGCCGTGACGCTGCCTCCGCCCTCGGAGCAAGTGTTCACGCGCTTCTTCCGTCTGTTGGACAAGGACGTGATCTTCTGCTCGAACTACCCGCCGTCCGTGCCTTTCCACGGCTCATTCCGCGGCCACGCAGGCGTGGTGTCGTTCATGCACGACTTCGCGCGCCACACACTGTGGACCAACTTCAAGATCGCGGGCATGTCGGTGGATGGCGCGTTGGCTGTAGCTTCGGGCAAAGAGGAGCTGGAGAATCGCCGCGATGCGCGCCGCTTCATCCAGAATTGGGTGCACAAGTTTACGTTCTACTCGGACGGACGGCTCGCGCGCTTCGAGATCAATGGCGATGTGGTGGCAGCGAGCGCGGTCTTCAAGGTCCCGGGCGCAGCCACCACGCTCAAGTTGCCACAGGAGTTCAACGAGGTCGACGCAGAGCACGGACTGGATGGCACGCTGCTGGTGCGGGTCATGCAGGGCCACGGGCTCAAACCGGGCACTTCGGTGAAGAAGACAGTCAGATCGCCGGGCATCACCGTGCGACTTCAGTATCGCGAGCAGCCCAAGCCCAAGTCTGTCGCCGGTGGCTCTGCGTCGGGTGGTTCGTCGTCCGCTTCGACGTCGACGACGACCATCGGTGGAATCTCCATGCCGTCGCTCTCACGCAAGTTCAGCTTCATGGCGTCGGTGGCGAGCTCTGCGGCATCAGCAGCAACTGCTGCCACGGGTGGTGGTCATTCCACGCCACCCAACGGTGGGGTTGCGCAGCTGGACCCGTTCAGCACGGGGCTGCCGCGCAATGTGGAGGAGACCTCGTACTTGCCGACGCATCCGGTGTGGAACCGCGTGCTGGAGCTGCCGTTCACCCACGTCATCGGCACGTGCACCCTTGTGGTCGACGTAATAGACCACGGCAAGACCGGCATCGAGTCCCAGCTGGGCTTCGCGTCACTCAACATTGCCAAGTACCTCATGGCTGTCGATGACGACGACCGCGATAAAGCCCACGAGGAGGCAGCCATGGCCGCCGACGGCCGATGGTACTCGATCAGTAACGCCAAGGGCGAGTACTGCGGGAAAGTCCAGCTAGGCATCACGTGCCGCCGTCGGAACCCGACGGAAACCGGCGACGGCGTGCAGCCGCGACTGAAGAAGAGCCAGAGCGTCGTGATTGACCGGCATAACCCGCCGTCGTCGCACATGCTGCAGTGGGAGCCGACCCCAGCAGCTCATGCCCAAGCGATGCTGGGTGCTGCCACGCCCGCGCCAAATGGCAGGAACGGCCTGACGCTCGACGAGTACCCCATGGGTGTCAGCGAGCACGCGCGTCGTCACGGCTGGGCCAACGTGAAGCTCTCGCCGGAGAACACTGCGCGCACGCAGTCGGCCGGCGCAGTGGTTAGTGGCAGCAATGATAGCGACCCAGCAGTTCACAAGCGGTTCCCCGCGGCGGGCGCGTCTGGTTCAGCGCTTCCCTCGGCGAACGACGCCGTGGTGTGCAAGGACAACGCCGACATGCACACGTTCATGGTGTGCGGCGCGCCGTTCACGATCCCGCGGCACTACCAGCTCATCAAGGTGTGCGGCCGCGGAGCCTACGGCATCGTGATCGCGGCCACGAACTTGCACACGGGCGGCAACGTGGCCATCAAGAAGGTGATCGACTGCATCTGGCACCCGCACCAGCTCAAGCAGATCTTGCGCGAGTGCCGACTGGTGCGTCACATGGCGCATGAGAACGTGCTGAGTCTGCTGGACTTGGTGCCGCCCCCGTCGTACACGGACTTCCGCGACGTGTACATGACGATGGACCTCATGGAGATGGATCTGCACCGCATCATCTACTCGAAGGAGGTGCTGCGTGACGACCACATCCGCTACTTCCTGTATCAAATGCTCAGCGGCCTGCACCACATGCATCGCGCGGGTGTGCTGCACCGCGACCTGAAGCCCAGCAACCTGCTGATCAACTCGGACTGTCAACTCAAGATCTGCGACCTCGGGCTCGCGCGCTCCAAAGAGGCCGAGGACGTGGGCATGACGGAGTACGTTGTCACGCGCTGGTACCGCGCGCCGGAGCTCTTGCTGGGCAGCGCGTACGGCGAGGGCGTGGATCTCTGGGCGGCTGGTTGCATCTTTGCCGAGATGCTTGGCCGCAAACCGCTGTTCCCGGGCGAGACGTACGTTCACCAGCTGCAGCTCATCATGAATGTGCTGGGAGTCCCGGAGGAGCACTCGTTCAAGGAGAACCCGCTGGCCAACAAACTCAAGGGCCGACAGCTACTGAGCCGCACGCAGGCGGTGGCTGGCATCGACACGAGCGTCATGTTCCCGAACGCGAACCCGGAGGCGCTGGACTTGCTGTGGCAGATGCTCGTGTTCGACGTGGAGAAGCGCATCTCGGTGGAGCAGGCGCTGCGACACCCGTATCTGGCCATGTACTACGACGCCGAGCGCGAGAATGCTCCCGTGGAAAAGTTCCAGAGCTTCGACCTGGACGACCTGGACGAGACGGACCTGAAGGAGCTCATGTTCAAGGAGATCTGCCACTTCCACCCGGAGGAGATGGTGAAGCGCGCCCAGCAGCAGCGCGAGCACCCGGAGACCGTGGATAAGCTGCCGGCCGGCTGGGTCAAGCGCGAGTCGCGGAGCGTGCCTGGCAAGTTCTACTACAGCAACCCGAAGCGCGGCATTAGCACGTGGATCAAGGAGGAAATGAATGATCACGGAGAGCGTTGAAGATGCCGCCCTATGAATTAAAAGGGTCCGCGCTGAGGAGCATGACAGCAGAGGCTGGAAAAGCGGCGGAGGGCGAGTAGACATTGGACGCCCGAACTCCCTAGCAGCAGAAGAAGCGAATGGGAGGTCGCTACATACCGAGTTACCGGGGGATATTATACGTGTGGGCTTCTGTCTTCTGGGTCTTGTCGTTCGGCGGAAGATACTGGAGCTGGCATACATGTTCGACTTAGTGATCGCAGACACTCGAGACTATGGCACGCGATTGGGCTTCATGACGAGCGAGGCTTGACAGAATGGAGCAGGTAGGCACGCTTTAGATAAGGGGGTCTGTCTAGCTCGCCATGAGCGCCGCCAGCGTCCCCGAGCGCACGGCGGAGGCCAAGTACGGCGACGGCGAGGCGAAGTACCGACTGGTGCTTGTCTTGGTGGGTGGCGAGCTCCACGGCGACTGGCAGCAAGCAGAGTAGCTGTCCTCTGTTCCTTGGGCTTTGATGGGGACTTGGCGAACCTGGGTGCCCGTGTGGATGGGCGAGAACAGACCCGCGTAGCTACTCGAGCACGCGCGAGGAGGCAGCTGACGCATGTCGTAGAGCCGTTCATCCGTCGCGAAGGCTGGGTCGGAAGTCGCCCAATAGTCTAACTCGCTCGGCATCTGTTGCGTTCAGTAAGCATTCAGATCAGGTGTAAGTGAGACGCGGCCTATTGAACACTACGGCGCCTTGCACGATTAACTAACCGTTGAGGACGTGGAGAAGCCGTCCAATTCGTGGTCACTGGGCGTGGCCAATTCCACGAGTTCTTCAGGCAGTAAGGGCGTTGATCGCCCGCATTTCCGGTTGGAGCAGGCAAAATAGTCGTCCACCATCTCCACGCGCTCGAGGTACGGCCTATGCAATACAACAACAAACGCCACCATCGCCAGTGAGCGCTCTGTCCGATCTCCTCCTTCAGTAACTCAAGGAGAGAGGGCGTCGCACCCGTTCACGCGTTTGCCCCGACTGTCGAAGAAGCACGCGGCGTCGTCGTTCTCTTCGAGGACGCGGCTGTAAAACGCCGACAACAGGCGGCTGCCCGACGACGCCGACGCCTTGTTGGACATGAGCAAGAACGAGTCCCAGCTGCTGCCACCCACACACAATCACAGGTCGTGTGTCAGCGGCAAGCAAAACACATCAACCGTCAACACCCAGCGAAGTCTATCGTAACGTACTTGACGGGGTCGTCGTCGTCACTGGTCGTAAGGCGGTCGGAGCTGCTCGAGATCCGTAGGGACGACCGCCACGTCGCACTGAGCGTGCGCTGCAGTTTGTGCAGCATCGAGTCTTCGCTTTTCGAGCGCCGTGGCGACGGTGACACGCGGCGGCGCGGGGTCGTGCTCAAGTCTGCGATCCCAGCCAGAGCTCGTCAGCATCTGCCCAGGAGCGGGGAGAACGGGGAGGTGGCGTACCTGCTTCCTGGTCGCCATAGCACCCGAGCGCTGCGCCCATCGTCGTGCGGGTTGAGGAGGGAGGCGAGCTTCACTTCGGCTTTCGCTTTGGCTTCCAGTGCGGAATCGCCGAATGCCGTTCGGTGGTTGCTCTTTCCGCGGCCAACGAAGCGCGGGAGCAACTTCAACCGCGCGCAAGCGCCCGAAACTAAGGAATCGACATGGCCCAAAATACACCCGAGGCGCGGCGCTATGTTGTTGACGCGGAACCCAAAACGAAAGAAGGCGGATAGGGGAAGGCGACGTAACATACCAGGCGGAAAAGTGGCCGTCGAAACGATGGAAGAACGCGCCACGCGAACCATGACGCCAAGAGGCTGCCGATCCTCGCGGACCTCCGCCGCGGAGGGTTGCGAGGGCTGGTCTTATGCCGGGGCGGTGAGTTGGTGGCCACGGAGACTCGAAACGACTGCCGGCCGGGAAAGATCGAAGGCTGAGAAATGGAAGTGATGGGAAAATTTAAACCGTGGCTAGCATAGTATATTTTTAGACTTGCGACTTGGGTATCTTTTAATTGTGGCTCGCTCTGGAACTTTGACCGTCGCTTCCCAATGGCAGTCATGCCTTATTTAACCTTTGTAACGCTGTCGCTCGCAGTGTCTTATTCCCTTCCGCACGCCTTCTCCTACCTGCTTTCTCTCGCTCCCTGTTCTTTTGCAGCGCGCTTTGCGTGCTGGTGTCACAGAAGCCGTTTCCTCAACGGCAGACGCAACGGATCCGCTCTGCTTGCGCGCTATCGGCGATGGCGAGGTGGCGCACGAAGAAGATTGCTCCTCTGGCTGCTTTTCGAAAAGGCGCCATAAGAAAATCGAGGAAAACGGATGCGGTTCTTATTTTCTGTCGTCAAGCTGCCAACTTCGCCTTGGGCGCTATACTCTGTCCATCTGATATTGCCAGAGATCCAAGCCCAAAATAACGAGGTCAAGCCAAGCCGAAGATACGTTTCCCAGCTTTGGTGGGTGGCAACATCTCCGACCACACGAATCCGATCGGACATTGCGGCATCCGTCCGGATCCGGTCTGCTTCGCGTGCAGTTCTCTCTCTCTGCCTCGCATTTCTCTCCGCGTTCCATGGCGGAGGAAAGAGACGCAACGGCCAACGGGAAGGCAGTCATTGCGCGGCGGTCTGGCGCTGGCGCTCGGCGAAGCGACGCGTCGATATAATTCCTGGGGAACGTTGCCGCTGCTTCAGTTTCCGGCAGCACGGGAGAGAGATGGAGGTCAGATATCGGATTGAGTTCTTTAGACCAGAGATGCGAAGTAGACGCTGGGCTCGCAAAACCGAATGAGCACGGGTCTTGGCGCCGTCTTGAGCAAGTACCGCGCCATGGCGTAACCGATCTGTCGCGTGCTGTCGTCGCTCACGGCCACAACCACCCAGCCCGCGAGAGAGGGCTCGGGCGGCTCCTCCGCTGCCATAACGCTGATGCTTGATCGGGCAGAGCCGTTCGATGGCCGTCTTCGTCGACTGCTGTATGTGTGGCGGTCGTTGCTGTACTTCTTGACGACGCAGGCGCGTCCGTCGAACGACGTCTCGATCTCAAGACCTAGCGAAGCTTCCGGGAACTCGAGTTCCACCTCATCCGCCAGCATTGCGTCCGGTTTCCGGGCGATCCGCGTGATGGCTTCTGCCGCAAACAGATCGTAGCATTGCGCGAGATACGAGTCGGGGATCGTGGGGCTTGAAGGCCCGTCGTTCTCCTCGAGACGATGATAGTTCCGGATGTAATCGGGCTTGGTCATCTTCAGCCACCGGGCGAGGCGCGGGTTGTGCGCGTCGGTGTTCAGCAGCAGCACCGAGAAGGCCAGCGTGTACACGGCGTCTTCGGACGGACACTCGCGGCTGTTCGGGTTGCTGGCAAAGTAGGCCTTGGCGAAGGCCTGCAAGATGCGGTCGATCTTCTGCGCCTCGCCTGGCAGCACGAACCGTCCAAGGTATACGCGCAGCGCGATGTCGAAGGACACGCCCTTGAACACGAAGCCTACAGCAGTGGATTGCAAGCGACGCATCCGGTAGATCACATGAGTACACGCCATCATCCTCTATCATGACATTCACAGAATCCCTTGATCATATATGTTCTCACCGCTGGCGTATTCCTGTAGCACGCTGAGCGATCGCGCGTCCGGCTCGCCCAAGACCTGGCCAACCTGCCATTCAGCACGCCAGTTGCTGAGTTACTAGCGCCTGCTTCTAATAAGACACCAACGCAGGTCAATCGGCTCGCGTTTCGCACCATTTTCGGGTCTGTGTGGGGCATTTCGTGCAAGAATTCGGCGATCTCCTTGGGGGATGACGGGCCTGTCCAGCAGAGAGAAAGCCACAGACAAGCAAACATACGCGACCCGTGCTGTGAGAACAGTAGAATAGAACTTGAAGCGACGGTAGCAGGCATTAACCGACGCACTTTCGGGGTCCAGAAGCCGCATGATGTGTGTCGCCTCGACGCTGAATGGCGCGCCGGCATCGAGCGGCGCCGGTGACGAGGCGGCCGACGACGGCGACTCACTTGTCGTGGACAAGTAGGCGGAGGGCTTGTGCATGTCCTTCGCGATCGCCTACAACAGCTGAGAGATCCATTCGGACGACGCGGCAGCGGGCAACGGGCAACGGGCAGTGAGCACGACCAGCCGACGTCGGAGCAAGCAGCGACGGAGAGCAGCGAGCGCAGGACGAACGAACCTCCGCGTGGTCTTCCTTGGCCGCTTTGGCGTCTTTGGGTCATGTCAGCGCCGCCTGTATTCTCATCGATGAAGCCTTTGTATTTCTATATCCTCTACTACCGAATATGCTCTTGGTACTGAACTAAAGGTTTACCCTTTGACATAACCTCTATCATTCAATACCCTGCTATTTCGTTTTGTCTGCGGTCTTTCGAGATGGGTGTGAGTGATGGTAGGTAACTCAGAAATTTGCACCGGGGTACACAAGGTTACCCTTTGGCCGCGAAAGGACGCACGCAAAATGTACCCCCTCATTGCACAAGATCCACTCCAACGAAGCGTCGACGCCAATAAGGACAAGAAGGCCGCCAACAGACGGGCAATGCATGCGACTGGTGCGTTCGGCAGCGACGCCAAGGCCGAGAGTCGGCGCCCGAACCTGCCGCGCGGCTCGGTGGCCGACTTGCAGCGAGGGGCTGGCTGTGTGGAGCTGCTGGCGTCCTTGGTCCCCGACGGCGTGAGCGACAAGAAGCCCAGTTCGTTCGTGGATGCAGTGTTCCATCCGCTTCGTCCGTGGGTCGCAGCTGTGGAGCTCAAGGGCTTCGGCGTCGTGTGGGACTATGAGAGCGGCGAGGTCGTGACGGAGTTCGATCTGGGGGACTCGCAGGCCTTTGACGACGAAGACGCTCATGACAATGAAGCAAACACTAGCGAGGTGCTCGATGAGCAAGACGGCGCAGGTGTCGCGGGGGTTCTCAGCCCCCTGACCACGCCCAAGGGCCTTCTGAGTCGAGCCACAGCTTCTCCTTCCACGAGAGCGGTGCAAGGAGCAGTCATGGCCGGGGCGAGCGCTGTAACCGCTGCCAAAGGGGTACTCTCCCCCACGGGAGCGGCCTCCTTCATCAAGTCTTCCCGCAAGCGTCAGACGCTGCGAATGCTCTTCTACGACCACGAGGCCATTGCCTGCACCACGCAGTTGGCAGCGCCGCGCACCTGCTTCGACGAGTGGCTGGTCATCTTGACTCCAGCACGCGTCGTCCTCTGTGACCTGGGCCAGAACGGCGCGGTACAGTCCCTTCCTTTAAAGGCTCGCTCCTCGAGATGTTGCGTTCGCTCTGACCAACTATTTTTCTCCCCTGCTCTTGTTAGTTGCACCACCTGGAGCCAGAAGACCTTCAACGTGGATTTCCGACCAGTGTTGCCATCTTACCGTCGGGACTCTTGGCGATCGGCTGCCAGGACGGGAAGATCCGCATCTGGAGCCCGTGGCAGTCGAAAACCGTGGGCATCCTTGACTCCGGGTCGCAGAGAGGCAAGTCTCAGCCATTGGAGTATCAGTCTGCAGTCGGGTTACTGATGTTTCTTAAATGTGATCCCCACAGATGTCCAGCAGCTCGTGCTTCTCACAACGCCGCCTATTGTGATCAAGAGGAGCGGCAGTGGCTCTCTACCTAGCCCAGACACACGGCTAAGCACACAGGTCCACCATCTAGTCTGTGCCACGCTCGATGGCCGCGTTGTCACCTGGCGAGTGACGCTCAATGCTGCCACGGCAAGCTGTGATTGCTTGAAGACGTCGGAGACGGAGCTCAAGGACGCCTTCCGATCCTTCGACACAGCCAGCGGCGTGCACGAGCTCAAGTTCCACCCGCAACATGATTTGATGATCGCCGCCTGCCGTGACGGCACTGTCTTCTTCTTGGACGTCGCGCCGCTGCTGGACTACAACAAGCCGTATGCTCGAATCGACGTGAAGCAACGCCATACCGTCAGATCGGACGTCTAACACTCGTACTCCATTCCGTGCACAGGCCAACGCTTGCAGGGGTTCTCCCATACAGCAAGCTGCAGAGCATCGTGACGCTGCCAGGTGCTCAGAAAGGCAGCATTGCGGCGCTCTCCATGGGTCCCTTGAACTCGACGGTGCGTTTAAACACCCGCTACCCACGTCGTGTTATGCTTTTATCACTGATTCGGAACTGCGGCTTCTTGTGGTGTGTCCGCGTAGCTGCTCGTCTCGGAGCTTGTGGTTAAGGGCCGATACAGCGGGAAGGACAACACGCCGACTAGCTTCGCCGAGTTTACAGTCAGCAATTCACAGGAATCGCGCGACCTCCGCAGCTTTTTCAGCCAGGTAGGGACATCGTACAAGGGAAGAGAGTGTGCTTACAGCCCAACACTCACTGTTTCGGAACGGTTTGGAGAGCTTCTAGGTGGACCCAAAGAAACTGAAGCTGCTGTGGCTCGCCAGCAGCGCTCGTAACCCGGGGGAACTGTGCTGCGTCACCAACTACGGCTTGCTGGTGCTCCGAGCGAGCTGTCTAGCCACTCCGTCGCCCGTTTTGATTCCCCGTGGATCTGAGAAAGCTCCCGCTATCGCGTTCCCCAGCTCCATGCTGATTGGGATGCGAGTGCTTGGCGAGGATCCGCACGCCAAGCCGCAAAACCACGTGGTGCAGGAGGGAGCTGAGCCTCCTACTACAGTGGAGCGTCTTCGGGTGCCGCAGTTGCATCTCTCTCCTTCTCCGAGCCGCTTCCTGGCGGCGATTCTCCCCGTCAGCGGGCATCTCGAGGTGCGTTCACTCGTCTCAGCGCCTTTAATGAGCATAGTATGCCTGACGAGCCCTTGCATGCGTGCTTGTTCTTTGAATTGGCTCAGATTGTACAGCTAGGCTTGAGCCCAGTCCAACCAAAGACTGTCGACATGCAGACGATCTTCGTGGCCTACGCATTCGCCGTCGCGTGGCACCCGACGCGTCCACGCTTCGCCGTTCTTGCGGTGAGTTGACTGTCGATTTGTAGAGGTTCTGTCATGCTCAACTGACTAGCACTTGCATCTGTAGCCTCCCAAGGAGCTCGTCCGTAAGCTCACCCGCTCCAATACCTCGTCGGCCATCGTGACTCGCCGCCCGCGGTTCTTCTTCGGAGGCAGTCGAGCTTCCGCGGCCTCCGCCAGCGACGAAGCCACGGACGCCAAGCAGCAGCGCGCCGCGGCTCGAACGTTGACGCTGTCGGTCTACGATCTCACGGGCGACGACGCTCAAGTTGAGTTTGTGGAGACGAGCTTCGCGAGCGGCGAGGACCGTGTGCTGCACATCTTTTCCGGGCCACTACTGGGCATCGTCAAGTACGCGGCGGTCAGTGATGGTGCAGCGTCACCAACTGCAGGCGAGGATGGCAAGCGCTCGCGCGACAGTCCGCTATCGCTCAGTCGCATCCAGCGCGCACAATCCTACATGCTTGGCGCGCTTTCATCGCCTAAAACGATCGAAGGACGGTTGACGATGGGCTCCCCTGCCAACGCGTCCAGTGCTTCGCTCTCCTCACCCACAGCGGCTGCGACGGAGGCGTCGGATTCGGCAAGCGACCTCGCGAAAACGTACCTGGAGTTCTATGAGTGGGGAGCTACTGCAGGCTCTGCGGAGGGAGAGGCGGTAGTCTCCAAACTCCGTGGAGGCTTCGCAGTCGACTGCCCGTTGACTCTCGAGTGGGAGAGCGCGACCCGGAGCTTCTGTGCACTCGTGTATCCCAATGCCATCAAGATCTACCGCATCACCACCAGCGTCGATGGGGAAGGAGGAACTGCAGCGATGGAGTGTCTGCACGAGATCTCGACCCCGTCGCCGGCGTTGTCGTTGCTCTGGGTGCACCACACACTCTTCTTCTCCACCGAAGACGAGGTCAAATGCTGTGTGGTGTCCCGCACTCGGTGCTTCACACTCGCATTGGCCTCGCGTTGGGTTTTGAACGAAGCTTCCTGCGCTACGCATCTCAGTGACGACGACCTGAACCAGTTCCCGAGACCACAGGTACCCACTTCAACGCCATGCTCTGCCGTCTAGAGGCATGGGTTTTAACGGATAGACTGTGTATGTGCCACAGGTCTTTCCTGCCGGGGCGACAACCGTCTTGGGCGTGCGGGAGCAGCAGCTCGTGCTTGGAGGACCATTGCAGACGGTGCATCTCCTCGATCTCTCGAACCGCGTGCTGCAATGTGCACTGCTCATAACGACTGGGAGCGCTGATCAAGCTGCACAAATGGCGCAATCGCTCAGTCCGGAAGCCGTGGAGTGGGTCGGCGCCGTCTTCGAGGCCTTTGGCTTCGTCGCTGAAGCGCTGCGGCTTCTGCCAGGTCTCTCCTTGGGCTTGAAGATCAACATGTGCATCAAACATGCCGTGCTGGAGCCTATGGCCAAACTGCTGGATGAACTGCTCGAGGAGGAACAAGGACGTGACTCGCCCAATCTCTCGGTAAGCTCATGGATATATCTCCGCATGGCCTCATCATGATTGTCTTATAGCCTTTTGCTCAACGTGTGTCGACAGGGCTCGTCGCTTTTCCAGCGGGCGTGCATCGCTCTCCATCGTGGAGGCGAGCAGGGTCCGCTCAAGGCTCTGTATCAGTCGCTTCTGGTGCGAAAGCGCCACCACGACGCCATTTTCGTGGCCACCTTGCTTCAAAACGAGGAGGTACGAGCGTCGAGCGATCGCTTGCTGCTTCTAGAATCGTACATGGAATCAAGAAGCCAAGCTCTGAGGTCGGAGTTGTGTGCTTTCTTGAATGATACAGCAACTGGTCCAAGCCTACAGCGCTGCTGGCGACTGGGGGGCGGCGTTCCATGCCGCTAAGGTCAAGACCTCGTCAAGCCGCTCGCCGTCAGCTACGACGTCCCAACAAGAGACACTCCTCCAACAGTGGAATGCCAGCGTCGCCAAGCCCACGGCCGGCTGGAGAACGGCGCTCGAGGAGCAAGGCATTCGACCGCCAGAAACGCTGCGGCTCATCACATCGGCGGCCAAGATGGCATCGGCCTAGCTGAACCAGGAGAAGGCGTCCGAAACGAAGATTCGAGAGGGAGACTTGACTACTGCTGTGCAGGAGCGAGGGTCGTCCATGTGGCGAAGGCGTCGGCACCAACTGCAATGAGTCGGTCAAAGCGTACGCTTACTAATGCCAATTACTGGTCATGCACCTTGTCAAATCACAAATCTTTGCAAGTCGACGTGCGTTGGTTCACGACGGTTGAAAGGTCGGGCGGCAGCGATCTCTCCGCCTCCGCTTTGCCCCTTCGACGCGTCGCCCCAACTCCCCAGTATCCTTACCCGAAGTCTTCGATGGTGTTGGCTCTGGTGCCACGAGAAGCGCCGCTGGCGGTGATCGACGAGGTTCCCACGGCTGCTTTTTCCCTCGGGAAGCCAGCGGAGCATGTGGTGTTTCATCCGGTACGCTTCGCCTCTTCCAACGCCGCCCTCTTGCCTCGCTTGCCTCACTCTCTTGCTCTCTTCCTGTCAATGTGTGTGGCATTCAGAGACGCAACAGCGTCGTGACTGTATCAGGCGACACCCTCCAAGAACTGGACGTCGCTACCGGAGCGCTGCTTTGCTGCATCACGTTCGACCTGCTGCCTTCAAGCAATAGCATCGGATCGACGACGTCCAACAACGACGGGCTGGAGCTGCTCGCTGCCGTGGGGTCGCACCACGTCGTGGCCGTCTTGCAAGCGCGCTTCCTGGTCGTGTGGGACCTGGAGGAGGCGGTGATGGAGTCCATCTCGGACGTCGAGAAGCTGCACATCAACCGTCGGGTCACGGCGCTCGCTACCTCGCTCTGTACCGAGCGGTGGCTCTTCTTCGCCGTCGAAGGCAGCAACACCGTGCGGATCTCAAACGTCGACGCTCGGGATCCAGTCCGCGAGATCTCACGGAAGAGCACTCTTCGTGGCGCGCCGGTCGTATGTCTCGCCTATTCAACCGAGCAGCATCTCCTGAGTTGCGGGTGTTTCGACGGCAGTCTCCAGCTCTGGAGCATTTCGACAGAAGAAGCTGACGCTGGCATTTCCACGGGCAACAAGAAGGAGGACGCAGCGCAATTGGCCACCCTGCTCTTCTCCGTCCCGTCTTCACCGTCGCCAATAGTGCAGCTCGTGATCGGGACTTGCTCTGGCTATGGGGCCAAAGGCAGTGGCAGTAAAGTGTTCCTCATCGCAGCCAACCAGAGTCGCCGTGTTGATGTATGGGCGGTGAATGGCCAAGCCCCTACGTGTGTCGCCACCACTACGCTGTACGTGGCGGATACGTCGCTTGCTCTCCGTCGTTCGTTACTTACTGACAATATACCTGATGCTCCCTAGGTCGCCTCCGCAGACGGTGGACTTCTCCAAGATGCTTGGCACGCTGTCGTTGGCCATCCATCCGCAGTTGCCTGTGCTACTGGCGCATTGGCGCTCAGTACCAAGCGAGGCTGGATATATGGCCGTTGACGTGTTGGCAGCCTGGGAACTCGTCGTTCCGGGAGGCAGCATGGCCACGAGTCCTCGTGGTGGCTCGAGCGGAGGTGGCAGCGGTGGCGGACTTGTGACGCAGTGGTGGGACGTCTCCGAAGCCCCAGCTCTCCACGATATGGACCATAGCAACGGTAACCTTGAGGGAGCCGCCGGCTTGCTGGCTACAGGATTCAGCTTGTGGCAGAACTCGCTGGCGATCTACGCAAGCACCGCCCAGCGTCGTGCCCTCTTCCTCGTCGACATTCAGCAGAAAGAAACCTTCACGAACGGTGCGTCCGCACCTAAAGCTGCTTTGGCACTGAGCACGAGGCTGCAATTGACGCTGGCGCAGTATCACGACTACCCGGGGTTTATTCCATCGTCCCTACTACAAGTGGCCACTCGAACCAGCACCAAGGGCAAGCCGATCCTCAAGCTGCAACGGTTCTCGCTATCCGTGGGGCGAGCCATCGCATCCAGCGACCAGCTCCCGGACTGGCAAAGTGACCGCAGTCAAGCGTTGCTGCCCTTCCAAGTGCTCAGCAATGCGCTTCAATCGGTCGTGTGCATCAAACTGCGGGAGAAAGACGATCGTACTGCCACCGACGGCACTTGGTCGTCCTCCACCTTCTCGTACGTCGTACTTGATCTGGATCTGGAGCTAGACGCCGTGCTGAGTGACGTCGTCATCGATCCAGACGATGAAGCAGAAGGAGCTTCGTCCTCTTCGTTGCCTGCCATCGAGTTGAAGACCGGCACTCTTCAGCATGACGTTCGAGACGCATGCTTCTGTGAGGCTCCAGTCGGTGATACTGACCCTAGTATCCAAGGCAAGCAGGCCCCAGGCTGGCTGCTACTCGTGCTCTCCAATACCGGGAACACACTGAGTTTGCAGACGAAGCGGGATCAGGCCAACGACAGCTCTGCCTGCACCAGCGTCAAGCTCGCTCAGTCTGTCCAGCGCGTGTTCGTCACGCCTTTGCCTTTGCCGGAGAGCTCGCCATTCCAAAGCACCATGGGGTATCGACTGCTGTATCTCCTCCAGCCAACAGCTGAGAGTCAAGATGAACGACTAGTGCTCAGCGAAGACGACCTGAGCCTACCAGCGACCGACGTCGCGGCTTTCAGCTGCACTTGGCAAGGTGAGGCGGACGAACGCGTGGTTGATGTCCAGTGGAACACACCCACAAGGTCACAAACATCCACTCAAGCCCAACAGCAGCAGCTTCTGTTGGCGGTGACTACGACCCAGCGTTTGGTGGTGCTTTCACCGGAGCTTCGTTTCCTTCAGGCGTTTTCGTTCGAGGGTCAGCTCGTGGGATCGCCTCAGAGCTTGCTCTGGGTGGCACAGACGCTCTTGTACACAACTGCAGGACGCCAAGTACGCTACGTGACGCCCGTGGCCAACCATCTGCCGAAAACCTCCAGTCAATTGCTGTGCAGCCTCGTGGAGGACTCAGAGACTGGTTGTAACCCGTCAAGCATCCAGCTACTGGCCTTATGCGGCGATCGACTCTGCTATGCACTGACGAATCCCACGACGATGCATTGCCATACGAAGCTGCGGCCTGTGGCGCTCTTGGAGCCGATTCTGCTGGGATTTGCGCAGCCTAGTGCCACACTACGACGCGTTTTTGAGCGGGAAGTCGTGGCCTTCGCCCTCGCCAGCGACGACAGCGATCGCCCCGTGTGTTCCGTCACCAACGCCGTGCTGCAAGTCGCGTATCACGCCTTTGGCTGGCAAGAGCACGTGCTTAAAGCACTGCAAGCACTCATCAGTTCCCACGAGACCGCGTCCAGTGCCGCAGTCGGCGGAGCGACGGATGGAAGCGGCGGTGGAGCCACGTCGACAGCGTCAGTCTACAGTCGGACGTCGCAGTTGTCACGGACGCTCATGAGCTCGCTCTTCCTCGATGCTCATCGGTGGGAAGACGTTCTTCGCGTGCATCTGGCGCATGATCCTGCGCTCGAAGAGTACGCGGTGGCTAGCGACACAGACGCAGCAGCCAAGCTGCCATCGAGAACTGGACCTCTGGCGAGACGCTTCCTGAAACTCGCCAGTGTCTTCGAGAGTCTCGGCCAACCCGACTGGGCTCTTCGCTGTCTGGACCTCTCAGGAGATGACGAGGCCCTCGTCGCCATGCTGCGCAAGTTCAACGCCGTCGTGTCAGGCTCTTCTTCGTCTTCGGAGATGACGGAAGCGTTGCACAAGGCCTGGGCCAAGCTGAATCCGCCGTTAAGTGCCCTCACGAAGGCTGCAGCGGTCCAGACGCAGTCGACTCCGGCAGCTGACGATCCGTTCTCATTGCTTTGCTGCGAAACACTGACACAATCTGTCCGTCGCGGTCGATTGCTCACTAGCGTCGCACCTTTCGATCGCCTTGCGGTGTCTGTGGCATCTACTGAGAAGCTGAAGAAGCGGCAGCAACAGGAAGAAGACGATGATCCGGTGGCTGAGAGCAGACGCGCCACTATCTGTTCCTGGAAACGATTAGCTCCAGAGGACGCCAGCGAATGGCTGGGGCTCTCGACGACAGCGCCACGCTTGGCAGCCGCGGAGTCGCGTGCACTCAACTACTCGCTCTTCGCTCCCGAGGCTTCGGCTACAAGCAGCGCTTTGGCTAATGCAGACCCAAGCTCCACTTCGGCCGCGTTCCTGCCGTCACTTCCAGCTGCAGCCACCGCGGAAGCCGCCACCATCGCCAAGCAGAGCATCGGGCCGTTCCAGGACGAAGAAGATGCCGTGGTGGCCTACTGGCGGTTCGAAGAGGGTGCAAACGCGATTCAAACCGACAAGCAAGGCGAAGGGGAAGCCGCTTCGACCGACGAGAGCGCAGGGCTTGACTGTCTGGATACGTCCAAGCGCGAGAACAATTTGCGGCTTCTTGGCGGCGCCGTGACGCTCGTCGAGTCGTCAGCGCCCGTGGATCGCGGCGAGCCTGGACGCATCCCGGAGGAGTTCGCACTGCGGTTTCCCTCATCTGAAGCTTCTTCGTCTGCTCTGCCGGCCGGCGGCTGGGGCGCTCAATGCTCCATCCGATCGGGAGGCACTCTGGACATTGGCATGAGCTTCGACGAGGACCCGTATCGCCGCAAGTTCACGTTCGAAGCTTGGATCCGCAACTACCGCCTCCAGCAGGTCGATGAGACCGACGACAAGGACGGAGAACACTCTTCAAGTGGAATTCGCCAGCAACTGGCAGCTCGCCGACGTCTCACGGACTCGGAAGACGGCGGCAAAGGAGGCGACGTCTCTGGCAGTACGAGTTGGGAGCTGGCTATCGACGCAGACCATCGTCTCGTCCTCCTCTTCGGCGGACAGGAGCTCCGAGCGTCGCAGGCGATCGATCCTTCGGCCAACCAGGGCTGGCATCATGTGGCCTTCTCCATGGACGTGACGTCGCCTCAGCGCGTGGTGCTCCGTCTGTTCCTGGACGCTTGTTGCGTGGGCGAATGCCAGGCCCCAGCCAGCGCTCCGACCCCAGCCAAGGCCGTCTCAAGACTGCTCTTGGGCTGGCGTTTGCTGGACTACGAGGTCACGGAGGTGCGGCTCTGGGCCGTGGCCCGCTCCGCCGAACAACTCGGCGACATGCGCGAGAACTACTTGGGCCTGGCGGAGGCCAAACGCCGCATGAAGATCGCCATCCACGAACGCAATTGCACGTGCGAGAAATGCGTCGCACGTCGAGCTCAAAGCACCGCCGGGCCTGGAATCGGCGGGCCAGCACGTATGACCAGCCTCCTGACAATGAGCACTCCACTGGCCCCGCCGTCCGCTCGCAGTCGCCGTCAAGTCCCGCAGGCCAAAGCCACGTAGCGACCGCCAGCTCTCAACACATTTGGGGCACGGAGCAAGAGACGAAAGAAGCCAAATGCGTTGATGAGTCAAAGATGCAGCCACCTTTATTCATTTCTTTCAAACCGAGTTGTTAAAGGCCTCCAATGACAGGAGCCACTGAACGCCGAACCGCTTCCGGCACTTCCAAGCCAGTAGAGCAGACGCCTTACAGGCACTGCTTGATGAACTTGTTGATCTCGGCGCCGCGGTTGCCGGCGTCGCCGCCCTCCGCGAAGTGCAGCAGCTTCTTGGTGTAGCCTCCGTTGGGGGACGACAGCTGGAAGGGCCACAGGAAGTTGGAGGCCTGCTTGAAGTGCTCGCCGACCGTGAAGATCTCGTGGATCAGGTCCTCGATACAGATGATGCCCACGTGGCCCAGCGACTTCTCGATCACCGAGTTGTCGGTCAGCGGGATGCGCTGGCCGCGCACCTTGCCGAATCCGCGCTTGTAGATGAGCTCGCGCGTGGACTTGAGGTTCGGGTAGCCGTACGTGATGAAGGGCTCCACCAGACGCAGCATGTTGATGGTGGCCTTGTTGAGCTTCACGAACACGCCGTTCTGGATCTGACGCAGGCGGAACAGCTGCAGGATCTTGCGGACCTTGGGGGACACGCCGATGATACCGCGGATGCGCATCACGAACGCGAACTTGGCCTCCGCCGGCACGTAGAAGTTGCCCGTGCCCTTGGCCTGACGGCGCAGCAGCACGCTCTGCTTCTCGATCTGAAGCGTGAAGCGCACCAGCAAGGTATAGTGAGCCTCCGAATCTGTAGATGCTAGAGAAAATGGAAAGGGTCAGGGCTTACCTGGCGGTACTCCTTGACGTACTTCTCGGCGCTCTTGAAGGCGATCTGGCGGACCTTCTTGCGGTGGACCTTGTTGGCCGTGGCCTTGGCGGCGCGCTTGGCCTTCACCTGGTCGAGCGTGCGACGCTTCTTCAGGATCGACTCCGGGACGAGACTGTAGGGAATAGGCGCACAGATCAAAGCACACACGAAGGTTAGGACGGGATGCATGCTGGCATCAGGTTGGCCGGCCCTGCCCTGCCGCCGGCGTCGTCGACTCCATCAGCAAGACAGAGTCAACGACAGCCAAGCGCTCTCCCCAAACTCCCTCGAAAGAGAGAGAATGGTGCAGTTGGCGTCTCCCGATACACCCGTCATAGTTGCATTTGAGTGGAGTGGCGAACTTAACGACCGGCGTCGGCGGATAGTCACAAGACCAAGAGCTTTTGCCGGCTGTTGTCGTCGCCACACACACCACGATCCTCCGTGTTTGATGCCAAAGGCACAAAAGGAGATGGAGAGAGACGCGTCAAGCGAAACCCAACGAGTTGGAAGACCCAAGGGATCGAAGGACACGCCTCTCCTTATCGATTTGAAGAGAAGAGAACCTCCCGCAGCGTCAGCACAGACCCTTCCGACACGAACACACGCGAGTGGCTCATACCGTCTGCCAAGCAGCGGGTCGGGACACGCGGGCGTTCTTTACTCTCACGATCCGTCCATGCGCTTCTCGTCCCGCCGGCGAGCCGACAGAACGAGGGAAGACGCAGGAGATAATCCATGATAGCGAGTCGATCCAGTCGGACTAGAGCGGAAGCCGCGACGCCGGAGCTTGGCGGGGCTTGGCGTTGGGCCTTGGGCTTGAGGCGTGAAGAGCAGCGGAGTCATCGAGCGACGTACACTTTGGGGGCAGCGGGAGCCATGGTGACGATTGCTGGGTTTTAACTTCCGGTTTGAAAAGTGAGGGATCGAAATGGCGAGCGGCAGCGAGGAGCTCCGGATTGACTGGCCGAGACGACTGCAGCGCGCCGATTGGCCGAAATTCGTTCGGCTTTTGGATGGTGTAGTGGGGAATCAAACGTTTGATTGAGCACGAGCAATGAATCGTTCGATTGGTTGGACCCGTAAATAATATATTCGGTACGTAAAAATTATGTTGAAGTGGACACAGCGTTCCAAGAATATGTGGTCCACATGACATATCCGACCAAAACGAGAGGAACGTTATGGGCGCGGACGGCGGTGGCAGCTCGCTGCTGCTGAGCGTGGGGCTCGTGGGCGCGGGCTTCCTGCTGGGCCGCGTACCTCTGCTGCCTATCGCTGCGCAGGTGCTCTACGAGCTGAGCAGCGTCTCCACCGCCCGGAAGGTACCACAGCAATCAAGACGAAAGACACTTGACGCTCCCTCCATTCTGCAGCGTGGGACTTACGACCGCATGCTGTTGAATAGGTGGCAATGGCGGCGATCTTCGCGTTCATAGTCGCGATCTACGTGTTTGGCGTGCTGCTGCCGCTCAATTGGGTTGCTGCAAAGGTGTCGTCTGCGTTCAAGAGCTGTTGACAAAGCCTGCATCGCTGAGTCTAACGATTGTACGTCTGTGCTTTGGGGCCTAATGAGAGCAGGAGGCACACGCGACGGCCGAGCGTGTCGATCAGCCGGAGCCCACGTCCTTCCGCCGTGAACTGCGACGCCGCGGGAGCTACAGCATGAGCTACGTGACCGATATCAAGGCCCACGTGTTTGCACGTTGCTAGGTCTGACCGGCAGACTAGGCAGCGAGTCAGTCATCCAAATAGGAAACGCAAGAGAGGGGGATGGAAAGTGGAGTGGTGTATGGAATGCGGAGATGCTAGGACTCAGACGGAGGGGAGAGGGGAGAGCTCGGGGCCCTCTTTCTTGAGAAGAGATTCGCTAAGGAACGCTTGGGCTTCAACTGCGACGTCGGAGTCTGCGAGGTATTGGCGTCGTGCAAGGATTTCAACGACGACGTGCGGGTTCTGTCCTCATCTGCGTCTTCATGATGCGTTGGCAACTCAGAAACGCCGTGTAATCTCTCGTCGCGCAGGGACGGGCCGGGGATCTTAATCGGTCGCAAGGTGGTCGCATTGGAAGGCGGCGAATCCTTGAATTGCGAAGCTGAAGCCGGGTCGCTTTCGGCTTCCAGAGACGCCGTTAAAGGCTTCACTGTTGCTGGGTGGGCTGCGAGCGACGACACCGTTGTGGACAGCGTCTTGAGTGGCGCCAATGCGTCGATCTGCGCCCATCGGGAGATGTCGAACTGGTCGCGGAGGAAATTGCCCACGTTGGTGAAATTGCGGCCGACTTGAGAGAGCACATCCAACAGGATGTCGCGTCGGATACGCAGCAGCAGATCCAGGGGAGAGCACGTCTTGTCGCAATACACGAGCGCATGTGTCTTCACCTCGAAGCCCCGCATGTCTTCCAGTGCCTGAGGCGGTGTGGCATGTGGGAGGTGGAGCTGGGTGCTGCTACTCCGCTTGTTCTTGTAGGTCAGCACTACCTCGACGGCACCCAGACGAATCCGCTTGAAGAGGATGCTGCCTTTGGCTTGCTCTTTCTCACGCTCCGTCTGCCGAGGCTCTTGCTCGTCTCCTAGACCAAAAGAATGCTGTTCGTCCGGCTCCGATAAACTGACGAGTTTCGCGATCCATTGAGACGGATCATCAGGAACCAGGGTCTGCTGCCCGAGCCCGAAATCTGCCGACGATTTACGGCCAGATGGGAACATGTCTTCGTCACTATCTCCGCGGTGTGTGCGTCCGAGACTGAGAGGGTGTGCGGCAGCCTTGCCCGCGACTTTGACGGCCTTCTTGATGGCTAACCCGACGCGTCCGTCGACGGCGGACCCAGTGGATGTGCGTGCCTGCAAGAATTGCGATCGGATCTCCTCCCGCTGTTCTGCTTTGGAGCTGCTGGTGGTGATTGGGGGCGAGAAGAACGCGATGAGCTGCAGAATCATTTCCTGGGTGATACAGACCTGGATGGGGTGCACGTTCACCTCGAAGTGCTGGACGACCGTGAGGCCACTCACGGGCTTTGCGATCTCTGCATCAACGCGGAGAAACATGTCGTCACCTTCCCACGATCGCGAGTAGGCTGGCAGCAGTAAATCAGGATACGGCGTCCCTGGACTGAGATTGTTAGCCGAGAGATGCTGCAATGTCAGTGCGAATTTGCCCGAATTGTCTTCAAAAAGCTGCATCTTGAAGCCCAGAGCGTCCATTTGAACGCGGAAGATGTCCACATTCTCGCCACTGAGCGTGAGAGATGCACGTTCCAATACAAAATCCAGGTCAACGTTGGGCAACAGCTTCTGCTTGCTCTGCTCCTGAGCTTCGTGGGTGATCGCCCGTACCAACTCCGACATGGATTCGTATTGCTGTGTCAACCTCTGCAGCTCGTCTGTAGACGGCTCATCATCGTATTGAGTCGATGTGGATCCGAACATACTGATGTCAGTTGTGGCAGACAAGATCGAGGCCGACGAGAGCTTGCGTTGGCGAAACAAGGACGACATCTCGACCTCGAACGACAGCGCTCGCCCACTTTCGGCGGCGGCAAAGGCAGCGAACGCCCGTTCGTTCCCGTGAGAGTTCCAACGGCGCATCTGTCGCCATTGAAGCGAGGCGATTCTCCACTTGAGTTGCTTCTGTAGGTCGTGAAGTTGCTCAAGGGAGCGCCGTTGGTGCTGCGGGCTGTGAAGGGTGTCACGGAGGTACCCGTGAAGCACGCGAGACTTCTCCGGGCCCTTTATCGCGGCTAGTTTATCGGTGACAAGTGTGGTCGCAGAGGTTGTCAAGTCGTGGAGGATGTCCTTGGACACGGAGTTGAGCTGCACGTCGATGGCTGGGATGTGTAACTTGACGTTGCTTTTGACGACAGCCTTTTCCCGATCAATCGAAATGGTGACCTGAGTCGAGAGAGGAGCGATCACTTGCTTCAGCAAGCCGTACGAACTCGGACAGTACGAGCCATCCGCGAGCGTTTTGAGCCACGTGGCACGCGACTTCACGTCAATGTCCAATGGCGCCGTGAAGAGCTGAAGCCCATCCACTTTCAGATCGATGAGTTCGTGGCTGGAACCGGCGGAAACGGAGTCTCGCAAGGTGCCGGCGTTCAGAGCCAGCAGCACCGACCCCTTGTGCACTTGGTCTTGGATGTTGATCTGGCAGTCCTCGAACTTTACCATGAGAAACGTCCGAACTAGCTTCGAGCCGGCAGTTTGGCTGGGTGGTTCCACAGTTTCTTTGGCTTGTGGCAATTTTAGCTGCTCCACTTTCTCGATGGAGTTTCGTTTGGCCGGACGAACAGAATCCGACGTGGAGTACGGAGTCGGCTCAAACTTGCGGTCTTCCACTGCATTCTCATCGTCTTGAAGGAAGATCTTGCGGAATTTCGGGTCCTCCGCAAGTGACGTGAATTTCTTCGGACTGGTTTCTGTCCTTTTCTCTATCGTTGCAGCAGCTACTGGGGCTCCATTCTGCTCGGACGAGTCTGGAATTTCTGCTGTGTCAGCGAATAGTTCTGGCAAACTGGCAACGATAACATGTACCCAAGTGTCGGCAATGTCCACTAGTGTTTCCAGGGCTCCAAGCGTAGCAAGCACGCGAATTTCCTTGGAGAACAACCCCAATAAAAACCCAAGCCGCCGGCATTCGTTGAAAAATGGGGCTTGGCATGCTATAGTGTCAACTCTAGACGGCGCCTCCCATGCGTCTGTTTCGTCTTCGGAGTCGCTTTCAGAGTCGCGAAAGCGGAAAGGATTGTTCTGAGCGATATCGAAGTGTTCCAAGATGGTCTTCTTCGATCTGTGCCCTCCTCCATTTGTTGAACGACTGACACTTGGAAAGACGAGCTTGCGGTCAGTGTGAGGGTCTTTCAATGGGACTGGACTATACATCGCCATGAGTCCATTGACGTGCATGGGAGCCCTCTCCATTCCGCCTCCAGCTTTCAACGACACGTGCTTGACGGACACGAGCGACTCGCCTCGGCTTCCGGATTGTGGAGTACACACCCGAACCTGGATGTCTTGGGCAATCGCTATCACGTCGTGAACCACCCACGTCGCATCTCCGAGGTCGGTCGTAAGTCGACGCACTCTACCGCTTGTGTCGAGACCTTCAGCTTCATTTATCGCGAAAATCTCATGGGAGTTCGCCAAAAAGGCCCCGGAGAAGTAGATTTTGTCATCAATGAAGGAGCGGATGCCAATGGGATTCTTCTCACTGGCATAGAGTGCCAAATCCAAGCCGATGAACTCGAATTCTTCCACCGTGATACCTTTGCAGATGCTTGAAAGCTGGAAAGACGGTGCATTAGACTCGGCGCTACGGTTGCGTCGTCGAGGGAGCGGATACGGAGGCAGCTTTTGGTACAATCGACCGAATCCAATCAGCCATTCCACCTGTTTGTTGTAGAGCACAATCGCGGTTCGCGCTGCGATTTCGCGTTTGGACCACCCGTCATTGCTACTTGCATCGCCACTTTGAGGATTTACAGGACAGATCTTGCCACGAACGAAAACGGACAGCTCAGTCGCTTGATACGCTTTGAAGGGACTGCCATCCTCGCGTGACTCGCCGCCAGCACCAGGATTCGTGCTCTCAGCGCCTCGAAATGTTAGGACGAACTTTTCACCTGCAGCACTGGTATGCTCCATGCCGACGAACTCAATGGGGTAGACGTAATGCACCGCTGGGTCGCCGTGGCAGGCCCAAGTGAGCCAAATTTGCAGCTTGAGATAGCTGATTTCCGCGATATTCGACACGGCGGCTGGCTCGATCTTTGCCGTCAAGCGAGTCACGTCAATTTCAATTGCCCCATTGGAGTAGGTCACATCAAGTCGATGCACAGCGACTTCAAGGTAGTCGGTGAACTCGAAGGAAGTCGAGGCATTAAGGAGACGCACGGCTGCATCTTGCACGGAAACGCGCAGTTTCCCGTGGAGAATCCGGCGCGTCATGTCCACCGCGGAGGTTTGGCAGCGAGTGTCGACGTCTGGTTTGGCCAACGGGAGCAGTCCTTTAGCTAATTCCACCAACTCGTGCATTGCGTATAGGTAGCTAGGACCGAAATGCAATATCGGACCCACGATTTCCAATGAAAGGTCTGCGAAACATCGCATCGCCCCCATCAAATCGAATGCCTCGTTGTTGCAAGCACATTGGCCCCCACTCGAATATGCAGTCAGGAACACGTCTCCTTCAATCCCGATCCGCTCACAAGTCACTAGAGGGGTGGGGAAGCGTCTCATTTGGACCACGAGCTCAGTAACGCTCGCTTTGACTTGAATTCCCTTGAGAACGAGATGAGAAGGTTCGTGTGATGCCCAATCACGCCCAGCATCTTTGAAAGCGCTTTCCACGGCTTCAGTGGCCTCATCCAACTCCCTCACACGACCCAACAAGGTCGCTCTGTCTTCTTCAAAGGAAACATCAACATTGACATGCCCCACCTCAACGCTGATCAAAGCTCCAGCGCATTCCTCCTGTGCTTCGTGCAAGCGCGTTTGAAGTTTTTTCGTTTTTTGGAGGTAGATCTTGGTGTTTTTCTCCGCCAGCAATGCCTTCATCTCTTGGTACGAGTCATTACAGAGTGGATCAGCATTCATCAGCTTGAGCGTAGCCACGTGATCCTCCAAAAGTTGCGCTCGAAGGTCTTGTTCTGCAAGCTCCTCTATCCACAGTGGATACATCTTTTCGAGCCAACTCTCCAACCGATTGCCAAGACACTCGAATTTCACATTTTGAAGGCGCAGCCAGATCTCCTTTTGTCCAGAGGCCACAGGAGGCCGCAAGAACAATTGGTAGAATAAATCTTGTTGTGGCCGCCAGTGTGGAGTCATAGCAGTAGCCAGCTGCTCCTGGTAAGGCTCAAAACTCTTTTGAATGGCGTTGAGGTACCCTTGAAGCGGAAAATCGAAACTGGAGCGAAGCTTTAGGCCGTCGATATCGAGCAATAACCCGTCCTTGAGGGTCTGGTCCAGGCTGGGAATTGTGCGCCTGCAGGCCGCCAATCGCTTGCGAAGCGTTTGCTCCAATTCACGAAAGACATAGTCGCTCTGCTTGTCAATAGTGAGTCTCACTTGCAGGCCATGCACCGCGATCATCTCGAGCTTGTTGATTGTAAGCGATGCATTCTCAAACACCCACAAGCTGGGCAAGTCGTCACCTCCGAAAACACCAACGAAAAGATGTACATCAATCTCTTCGCAGAGTTTGGCGTGGACGGAGATGTTTGTCGCGTGTAGTCGGGTTAATTTGCCGCTTGACCCATTCGCCAACCCGATAAACATTCGTTCATACCGCGAGCATTCATCGACATCATCGAGCGGGGGGTTCAATCCATGCGGTCGATTGTAAATGCTATCTTGCGGGGTGCAGTGGAAGGCATGGGCGCTTCGAGCGCGATAGATCATTTCCCAACATGAGAACGTGATTCTTCGGACGAGCTCCATGATCCGTAGCTGGGTCGGAAGGTCCCATTCGATCCGAACGCCGTCCAAAAAGAGGTCAAGCACGGTTTTGGCGCATCCAGGTACTTTGCTCTCTTCTAGAGAGAAGCAGTCCGCGATGAGGTACTCGGTACTGATCTCGACCTTATCGTGCTTATCGGCAGTGTTTCCACCAGACACAGCTCCAATCAAACGTGGATTCCGAGATCGCGAGGCATGAGACACAAATGACCTCCGCCGATAAGTGGCGCGTTTACGAGAAGCTCCTACCGTGAACAACCGCGCTTCATCGGATTGACGGGAACACGGGAAGGCCCTCCCTTCGAGAATGGAAAGGCGGAACCGTCCAGTAGTGCCTTCTGAGCTCATGGCCAACGTATCCACAGTGACACAGTCAACACGTCGTTCACCATCATACACATAGGGAAAGGTGACACAGATTCGTTTGATACTGCAGCGGAAAGCGATCACTTCACCAGGAGAAACGCCGTCTTGGACCACGTCTGCTATCTTGCACATTGGCTGTATGCTCGGTGCGGGACTTCTTTCTTCAGTGATACCTCTTTCTTCGGGTACCGAGTGTGAGGTTTCACGCAATAATGAGGCCGAAATGACGATGCCGACCTCCATCATCCCACCAACTGCGTGAAGAACCTCCGGTGCCCACTTGGCTTCCACCCATTCTGCTTCCATCTCAACTTCTGCTGGCATTTCATTGTGCATCATGAGCGAGACGGGGGAAATGAAGATTCGCGCAAAATCTAGGGACAAGAAGGCGCACGTTGCCCGTTCATCGCTCATGAAATACGATATTTTCAGCCGAGAGCATTGCATGTCTGCCTTGGCTCGGATACCCAGCTCTTCTCCTCCCACAAACGGGTGGCCAAACATGCTGAGTTCTTCCAGAGAAAAGCAGATGCTTGGAACCCCATTGGGAAGCACCTCGCACTTTCGATCCAATGAGATAAACGTGACCTCACTTTTCAGCAGTTTGAACTGAGCATCCACCTCGAGTTCTGTGTAGTCCAGAATCGACCATGACTGGGTAGGATCCATCTCTTCTTCCAGAGTTAACACTTGCGTCGCCTTTTCTTGCACTTGGCGAATTACCTGACGGTGGTGTGTGGAGAAGGACGTGACCCAAGGCGCAATGTCCTTCGCAATCATCACGGCAAGACCTCGACCCTCACCACTTATTCTGGACCGGCAGAACAGTGAAGGTTGTCCATCGTCTTCGCTCTCCTCGAGCGTATTCTGCAAGTCGACGCAGTCAACAGTGATCTTGGTGTCTGCGTCCAGCTTGAGGCCTTCTAACCTTATACTTGATGATGCTGTAGCGCCATTATCGTGACAATCCGGACCGTCTAGACCGATACTCAGCGCGCTCAGCGAAATAGCTGCTTTTCGTTTCACTATTGGATATCCTCCGCTGGTAGCACTCACTCCTCCGGACTCTTGGTTTGAAGCATCACATAAGGATACTTCGAGGTTGTTCAGCGCCAGCGCGCATTTTGCTCCAGTATCAGAGGGCGAATTCTTGTTGGTCGTGTTGATCTCCAGCCGCCGGAACAACACGCGGATATTGTCCGGACAGGCCTCAGCTAGGCGTAAGGGAAACAGCAATTGATCGAGCACTTTTGAGTCATCGGAGGTACCTGGCGGGATAGGTGCTTGACGCGGAAGGTCTGCAGATTGTCGCTGTTGCTCTTGGCGGTGCGCTAACTGAAGGAGATGCAGAAAATCGAGGTCCGCTCGGACCAAATCACATATGATCGAGCACGCCGACGGGATCGGAGCTTGCGTGTTCGCATGTGCGCCGGTTTGCAACATTGGCACACAGATCTTCATCTCAGTAAAGCCCAGCTCAATAGTTGCATCAGCTGTTGGAATCGCGATCTGCATCGATTGCGTCCGCGACATTTCAGCTTTGCAACAAAGTTCACCACTCTTGACGTCGAAACGCGCTCGGATGGAAACACTTCCGCGCTGTAGCATGAAAGTCACCGTCAGAAGCGTTTGTAAGTGCAATTCATTCGGATAGGTACGTCCTTACGAGTATCCAGCTTCATAATTACCTGAATGCTGATCACAGGCGTAGCATTATCGCGGTCTTTCCGCACGACATCCACAGCGATTGACCCAACGGACAGCTCGATCACATTGGCAAAGCGGCATACAAACAGTAAGCTTGACATCCAAGCACGTATTCCGTCCCACATCGGGTGCTGGAAGTTTTTCAGCCCGACACTAGTGTCCAGAGTCAGCCAGAATGGCTGCGACATAGAATCGTCGCGTGTCTTTGGTGTCCTCGCGTGCAAGGATCCTGCATCAGCCACAGCCACAGCCACCTGGAGGTGGATTGAAGACACTTCCAAGTGGAACAGCTTCTCCTGAGTGGGTGAACGCAGGAACTTCCAAGCATGCGGCCAAATTGAGAGTTTCACTGCGGTCACCGTGATCGAAACCTTCGTCTGTTGGTTGACCGAGATGTTCGATAGCAAGCCGCCTAGTCGACGCCCGCCAAGCCCAAACAGCCCATAAGCTCAGCTGCATGCTGCCGACCACAATAGCACACTATACAATACGAGGTAGGCCACGTACATTTCGTAAAACTCGTCAGGATTCCGCTCACCAGCACGCTCCAAATCTAAAAGCAAGGGCGCCGCGGGCCACCCACATTCCTTGTCAGCTCGGCATGAGGAGAAGACAGTAGGTGGATGTCTTCATGCGGATAGGACGATTCGTGCTGCTGTCTGCACGCAAGGCCCCACAATTGCGCACCTGATCCCCCACCGCAAGCAGCAGGAAGGCGGCAAGCAAGAGCAGCGCGACTCCCATCTCCAGGTGACCGCGCCGGTTGAAGATTATAACTGACGCCACCCACCTTCGATCCGAAATTGCTGGTACCAATTATGCGGTACTGTAGTCCAACCAAGACATACCGGTATACCGATAACTCAAGTACCGGCACTTCCGAATATCAAAGGCTGTACCGGTACTTTGATGAAACGGCCAGTCGGAAGAAGACGAAGCGCGGAAATGCCGCGACCGATCCTCAAGTCGCTGTCGTCGTACTCGAGCAGCCCGACGCGCAGCCCAACGCGCAGCCAGCCGTCGGACAATGCGGTCAAGAGGGAGATGCAGATCGCGGGATTCAAGCCGCATAGAGGCGCGCATCGACGTGTTACCTTCTCGCCGTTTACGAGGCGACCGCCGCTGGAAAAATCGGGACAACTGATAGCAGGTACGAAGCTACCTACCTCAACTTTACTCACAAGGCCTGATGGTTCAGCTGTCCTCCATGATAGCGACATTTACTAAAGAGGTCGGATTTCTGTGTGCGAGTAAAGTGGAGCAAGCGCAAGGCTCGCTGTCGTCTGGCTTCACGTTTTCCAGCGCCACTGAAGCGGAGAAGCGGTACGTTTCTCTCCATTTTCAGCTTAGGTACTGAATATCAGATATTGATTGGGAGATTGCTGGTGGTTCAATGACGATAGGAAGCAATCCAGACGGAAGCAAGAGCTCCAGACGATGCAGACCCTGTACAGCGCCGCAAGACGCAGGCCGCACAGTTTGAAATCTGTGTTGTTGGCGAACGTGCCGGCGCTCAAGAAGTTCCATACGTGGGCTACCGACTGGCTGGATTTTGCGAAGATGATCCGGAATTCAGTGCCGTGGCCTCAACGCGCACGACGGAAACCACGGCCTAGAATGCTGCTGCGTGGTCCTTGGACAGACCTCGACACGGCCGACCACGAGTACGTCAAACAGCTCTCGATGGGCCCGACAACGCCGCACTCCACGCTCCTTCTCCCCGCACCAGCTTCCGCCCAAGCTAGTCGCCACAGCCAATTAGCTATCGTTCAAAGTACGCCGCAACCAGATCTCACCCCGGCGCGCCGAGGAAGTTTCTCCAGTTTGCTGCGAAGGGAAGGCATCCCAGTCGACGAAGACGTGCGGCGCGAGAACCGATTCATCGACGACGATCTGCGCGGCATCAGCCATCCGTCCAGACGTCTTCACGTCTCGCAGCGATGGGCTCCTTGAAGCGTCAAGTGCCGACTGCGAGATAGATCGAGAGAGCTGTCCGCACTGTAAAGAGAAGAGGATGACCGGACCTCTAGAACACCGCGGAATAAAGGAGAGCAACTGATACATTCCAGGCCCCGCATGCCATCCATTGACACCCATTTTAATTGATCAAATGCCTGCAGCATCAGCGGCAACCCCGCCGTCAAGTATTTTAGTGTCCGTAACGGATAAGCGATGGGATGATGTCGATCTATCAGAGATGGAAGGGTTTCGGAGACCCAGTTTCGCCTTGTTGACAGTGCATTCCTCGAAGAGCAGGTGTGGTAATAAATAGAAGGGGTATTAAATTCAAGAGGTTATGAGCTCTGGCGGCGTTCGCTCACTCGCTTCCAGCGACCAAAAGCACAACAAAGCGCGACCACCTCTATTTATTAAGCGCCGACGGCACCTCCGTCGAACAAGAAGCCGACGGGAAACGTTGCATCCACGCCGGCAGATCGCGCTTCAGTCTATTTCACCCCCCGTGGCTTTCTGGGATCACCGATCCTGGCAACGAGATAGCATTCCGAGACTCCGGCGGCGAACGGAGACGGCATCGCAAGGATGGGCAGCACAGTGTCTGCCCTGGTGTTCCAGCCACCGCCGGCGTCCTATGGCTACACGCGGCGCTACTTCTTCCTGGCGACGACGATGCACAGCCGGATCCCGGCGTTCTTCATTCCGCAGGAGTACGCGGGCCCGTTTTTGCAGCACCATAGCGCGACCACTTGAAGTTGCTAACCTTTCGATCTTCATGTGTGCGAATTCACAGGAAGGCTGAATACACGATCCTCTTCTCCCACGGCAATGCGGAAGGTGACCAATCGTGAGGGTTTCCCGCGGCGCGTTCTTCCTTGGGATTAACAGTTTTACGTTCATTCGCTCAGATCTCGGCATGATCTACGACTGGTTCCGCGAAGTGAGTCGAAGGCTCAAGGTGAGATCCGTGTGTGGTGCTTTGGTCCTTGAAGTTGTGGCGCTTCCTTACTTTTGATCGTGGACTGACGTTTGTGCAGGTCAACGTCATGTCGTACGATTACTCTGGCTATGGCATCAGCGAAGGCGAGCCGAGCGAAGAAGCGTGTTTCGCTGACGCGGAAGCCGCGTTCGCGTATCTCGTGAACGTGAAGAAAACCCCTCCAGGCAAAATCATCCTGTACGAGGTTCAGTTTCCTTGCTTTTTTTTTATTATGGCGTGGTGTGGCTTACGAGTTCTTGCCTGCTCTTTCACACAGGTATGGCAGGTCGCTTGGCTCTGGACCGACAACGCATGTCGCTGTCAATCAGTCGAATCTGAACCAGCCCGTGGCTGGAGTGATTCTGCAAAGTCCCGTGCTGTCCATGTTTCGCGTGGTTTTCAACTTTCGCTATACACTTCCGGGCGACCTCTTCTGCAATGTTGACATCATCGAGCAGGTGCGGTCGCCTGTGACGATCATCCACGGCACCAGAGACGAAGTCGTGCCTTTCTGGCACGGGGAAGGACTATTCGAGATGTGTCCGCAGGAATGGAGATGTAAACCCCTGTGGGTCACCGACGCAGGCCACAACAACATCGAAGCCTACCTCAGGTACGGTAGGCACTGACAGTACTGGGTTGCTGTATCGCTAAGGTTTGCGCTGCGTGTCTGCATTGCTAATTCGCTCCTCCGTTCGTTCTGCGGCTGCTGTTGTTGTTGTTGTGCAGCACGCTCGGCGATGACTTCTTCCGCCATTTGATCGACTTCGTGCAGATCTGTCACGATACAGCTGTGATTCGAGCTTCAGAAGAAAAAGCGCTGGCGAACGGCAAAACGTTGTGAGGACGATTACGAGTTAGTAGGGGTGATAGAAGAAAGAAAACGCTATTGATCGAGAGATCATCGGCGTGTCGTTGGTGACCGCCGCCCATCTATGCCGACTACCTGTGACGACGTTGCAAGTATCCAAACTGCTTTTCGATGAGGCTTGATTAGCAGCGCCGTCGACTCGAGACAACCGCTACGAGTGCCGCATGACGAGAACGCGCGCGTTGGTAGAACCCAGGTGTCTTCGCTTCGCTTCGCATTTCGCACTCACAAAGGAGTCAACTTCGCCTTCTTCGTTCCCGCGAAATTCTGCCCCCGCGAGCGCAGCGCACCTACTATGGACGTGGAACCAGATGAGGATTTGGACGACCCCTTACCGGTACGCACAACCTGGGTGCTCTTACTGGTGGCTTTTCGCTTCCCGGTCGACTTCTTCCAACTGGGGGGTGTCTGCATCCGCACATCTTCCACGCCTTGCAGCTGCTGCTTCAGCTTGATGATCTGTTGCTGCATCGCCAACTCCTTAGCCTTGAAAGCGGCCTTGTTGTCAGCAATAGTTTTACACAGCTCGTTTACCTTCTCGCGCTGCATCTGGAGCTCAGAGTCCAGCTGAAGCGTCAAACTCACGTGCTCCTGTTCTCTCAGGATGGCTTTCAGTTGAAAGTGCAGCGAACCTTCAGTAAGCGAGCGATGCAAGCATTGCTCCGTGGCATTGTGCAAGGCGCTCAGCGCAACCGCGCTGATTTGGAGTTCGCCAAGCTTCAGAGAGTGGTTCAACAGCGTGCGAAACACTTCAAAGAAGTCCTGTCGGGCGATGACGTATAAGTTGGAGTCGCCGCTGGGATCCTGCAGCTGCGCGAGCCCCCCGTCCTCGTCGCTTTCCACCACGTGAAGCTCGCCGATAGTATTCCACTGGGCATCCTCATGCTGCTCATCCGCTTGCTGTCTCGAGATGTAAGCTGGCTCGTGGATGTCATCGTAGTCTGAAAGGTAGCCTTGGCCAGGTGGAGCTTCGCACTCAAGCTCTTCGGCTTCCGGTTCTTTGCACAACAGCTTTGCATCGACAACGTCTTGGGCATCTTGCAGGGACGAGATAAACTGCTCGTCGTCGGTCGGTCCACTATGCCACGGGCGTGACGCAACTGTCTCCATGCCCATATCCTCTTCATCGCCGTCCGAAGCGGTGTCACTGTCGTCGGAGCAGGCCCACTCGCTCGGCTCGCTCATCTCACCGTCGAAATCCTCCTTCCACGTGGAGTAATTCACTGCAAAGTTCGTTTTCTTGAATCGCGCGCTGGGTTCCGTATCGGGCTCGTCGTCTTCTTGTTGGGGGCGACTGAACATGGTGCTGCATTCCACGAGCTCTGTCACGTGATATGCTTCAGGTCCGCAAACCCGCCCGGCAGCCAGCAAGCACATGTCGTCATAGCCGTACATCCTGATGCCGAAGTGCTCGCAGGCACGCTGGACATCGATCAGACGGAAACTCCTGCGGTTATCGTGTTGCATCATGGTCACCATGCAACCCACGATTCTTCGGAAGAAATCACACACGTGGCGTCGCACTTCGGCGGCAGCGCGGTCCGAACTCGAGCGGAAGCCCGCGCGAAGCAGAAACCGACGGATGGTCGCATCAGGCAGCACTTCTTCCGCCGATCTTGGCCATCGCCGCGGGTTGCTCACGTTCCTCTTTCGCACGCGATACTCCATCCGCTTCCTGTTGTCGTCGCAGCTCGCCACCGATTCCGCGCTGGAATGGAAGTTTGAAATTCTCAAATTCTCGAATTCTCGCGGCGCCAAAAGAGAAACCCTTGTTTTGGAAAGCTTGCACTTTTACATCTTCTTCTGGAATTCGAGGAAGGAATGTACAAATAGTAAATACGAGAATACTCTTGGCATTTTCACCTTGTGTTGAGAATCTGTGTCAAAGCACCCTGTTCTGATT
>MBAC02010969.1:0-36102 GCA_001712635.2 Nothophytophthora sp. Chile5
GCGCACGGAGTCGCGGGTGGCGGTTGAAGGCGCGCATGGTGGCCATGGGCAAGTGGCGCACGAGCTGCTCCATGTCGCCGCTGATGTTGATGACTTGCGCACAGTTGATGGAGACGCCGTCCACCGCAGTGCCGAAGCGCTCGACGGCGCGCAACGCGACGCGACGCTTCCCGCCCGCAGCGCTTCCACTTTCGATGCAGCTCATTATTGAATGGCTGAGACTGGAGACTTGGGGCCGATGTAGCGAGTTCGATAGTGATCTGGAGTTTGCGGACGGCGGAGGCCGCAGCGAGAAGAGGGAATTCGTAGCTTTAGTGCCAAGTCGTTGAGGATGGTGGCGGATACGTGGAGGTCCGAAGTGTCCCGTGGCGTTTGTCATGGAGCGGACACTTCCGTCGAGCCTACAGACAGCGGTGGGACTCCGCAAACGAGCCAACGTTGGCACGGAACAGCTGACAAAGATGGGGATGATGCGATGTGAAGCGCCACATTTTCCCTCTCGTTTGTCGAGGCTGCATGCAATCCAACAGGAAAGTCCCCGCAACGTTACATGTAGACCATTAGCAGCGGAGGACAGACATGCCAAGGACATAAGAGCCAAGTCCGTGGGCCTTTGCGCTTGGCCGATGGCGATGACCGCGTGTGGTGCCGCCGCCCTCGACGAACCTGCAGGTCTGTGCCGCGTGTAGCCAAATTTGATGACCCTGTAGAAAGGGCATGCGGCGCATCCCGCCGTGCATTTTTGGTCTCGTGCATTTTTATGGCGGGAATGCTGATCTTAGAGGACGAATCAGATCGACAATAGGTGGACGTGTCGCACACTACATTTAGTGTAACCGTTGCAATCAGGTTGGGGTTACGAATGGGAACTTTACTGTAAAGTGTAACGAGTGCCGTGTGGGTGGTAAGCTCAAGGGCGAACCACCTTCCGCGCCGTGCTCATCCAGCTGCGAGGTCCATGGATCTTCACTGCGATTGACAGCGACGTTCCCGCCCAGAGGTCCTGTACATGTAGTCAGTCGCTCGAGGCTTCAGCCGTTCGGTGTCACAGTGTGCGTTCGTCACTTGTCGACGTGTTTATTGTACTGAAACGATTGTGATTGCACCATCCTACATCCATCCTAGCACTCAGCTTTCAAAGATTGAAGCGCTTCAACACGTCAATCAGCGTATCGTCGGAGGCGATGCTGCTGGCGCTCTCGCAGATGGTCACGTACGCCTTGAAGAGCTCCTTGCCCACCTCGCCATCGCACTTGTGCGCGATGGAGTAGTTGAAGGCCTTGAGAGACGACACCCAGAGGGTGGAGGACGTCGCCACGAAGGGGACAGAAGCAAATGCGTGCATGTTCTCCACCCGCAGTACGCCGTTAGCCGCCAAGATGTGCTCGGTCTTGTACGGGTAGCGACCGATATTCGAGATGGTGGCGTCTCCCGTGACGGAGCTGGGGATCCGGTAGTCCTGCAGGAAGGAGCCCACTGACTTGGCGTTGAGCTTGCGGTCCATCATGAAGAGCGGCATGGCCATGGTCATGAGCTGCTCGCCTTGACTCTCCAGCTCTTTCTTCGAGCGGCGAGCCAAGTCCCAGAACTTGGTGGTGTGCATGTCCACTCCTTCGGTCGCAAGCCACGGAAGGCTCGAGTTGGTCACGTAGAGGCCCACCTGACGCTCTTCCGCGGGCGTCGGCACGCGCTGACGCATGTTGAAGCACAAATCGGCTGCAAGCTTGAACGGAGTTCCGCATTCGGCGGTCTTGTCCTTCTTGCTGGCATGGTAGAACGCCAGCACGATCACGGGGATCAACGCGCCGCCGAAACTCACGCCTTCCTCCTTGCATCTCCGTAGAGTGTTGCGCATGCAGCTCGGATCTCCGTCCGCGAAGAGCGCACTCGTCGTGTTCTGGATGAGAGGCAGGCCGAAGTCCTTCTGGTCCGCACGTGGCGGTAGCACAGGCTTGAACGCCTTCATGGTGCCGATGAAGGCAGAGCGGCCGAAGAGAGCGAGGATCAGCTTGGCCAGGGGTTTCAACCAGAAGGGCTGAGGGAACCACATGTCGTAGAGCGAAGGCCGCAGCGGGAACTCCCTCACGTCTTTGGCGGCTTCAATGGAGAGCAGCGCCACGTCTCCGAGGATGTCATTGAGCACCACCATGCACGAGTCGCCGTCCGACACGATGTGGTCCGAGGAGAGCAGGAGTCGCGCCTGTCCGTCCGATCGGTCCACCCAGACCGTGAGGTAGAACATGAACTGCGTGAACCGATCGAAGCCAACGTGGGTCTCTTCTTCCACGAACTTGGCCCAGTTCTTCCAGGCCGCCACGTCCTCTTCGGACTGTGAGAACTCGCGTACACGGAGCAGATTTTTGGCTGTGACGTCCTCGAGCGTCACGGGCGGCTGGATCTCCGCGGTGAAGATGTCGTCCTTGAGCACGAGCGCCCGCATACGAGGATGGCGGTTGAAGGTGCGCATCAACGCAGTTGGCAGGAAGCGCAGCAACTGCTCCATGTCCCCACTGATGAGGACGCTATACATGCAATTGATGCTCACGCCGTTGACCGCCACGCCGTAGCGCTCGATGCCTCGCAGAGGGATCCGTCGGTTCGCGGTGGCGCCACTTGTCGTTGAGATGCCGCTCATTCTTGTCGATTGGCACTGGGACTTGGGCCTTGACTGGGAGCTCTTGGTGTCTGGAGTGGCGTTTTCGATTGTGATGGGGCTCTGAGTGGTTGGGATGTCAACCGAGCTGGCGAGGCAGCTCTTGGTGGCTCTGGAGAGAGGGTATGGACTGCAGAAGGATCCAGTACCATGTGCCAGAGCCCAAATCTGAAGTGGTCAGATGTGGCTTTCGCAGGTCGAACAGCAGGTTATATATATTATAGTTTGTCGGTGTTGACCAGCATTTTGAAAAGGGCACCACAGCTGGCAAGGCAGAGAGCCGCCGCTACTTGACGTGAAAATGCTTGCAATTCTAGCAGCATCTACATCGTGTGTCTCTCCCTCTCCATTTGTCGTAAGCGTTGATGTTTGCTTGCACTGCTGCCTGTCCGGTAAGTGTCTGGCAAACGCTCTGCCTCCGACGAAGTGCCCGGCGATCCTACGTATCGGATCGCTTTTCGGTGATCGACCAGTCATCCGTGATTTAGAACGTCGTCAGCGATAAATACTAAAGTTCAGAGCCACCAGGTCGGTGTAAAATAGTATTCAGAAAGTGTCCAAGCGGTCCAGAGCATGCTCGGTGTGATTGGCGACCCCCGTCTTGCCAGAAAGCGATTGCGAGTGACGACGCAGTTCGCTTGGCTTCGTCGTTGGACCCTGATCCTTGCTCCGTTTGGATTGGCGTCGCGTGCAAGCTTTTCGCTGTCTGTCCGCAGCTGAAGCTAGCGGGTCTCCTCGGGTTCTGGATACCTGTCGCCTTTGAAAAGCTAATTGGACAAAGCAAGGTATCCTGAACCACTTTCTACTGGTACATGAACGACACTGCAGACGGATTCAAAGCAGTTGGTGTTGACCGAAATGAAGAGACAACCGCCGGTCTTGATGAGGTAGCACTAGGACTCCCAACTCCTCCGAATCATTGTCTCCTCTTTTTCGAAGCCCATGAGTTCACGGTCTTGGCTGTTGCTTGCTCCCTTTGACACTTACATCCCATCCGCTCACTTTAAAATAATACGTTTTCACTTACGGCGCGTGGACAGAGCGGTAGGGCGTCGAGGCTTCGCACGGCGATCCGATTTGCAGCTGATGGAGCGATCCTTCCGATGCATGCGAGTAGCGGGCGGCGCGTTCCTGGTTCTCCTTGCTCGAGGCGGCTTCGTCTCCGTGTGTGGCGGTAGGAGGCGTCGCGACCTGAATATGCTCGACCGAGCTCCAGTCGAAGTCGTGATGCAGCAAGTCAAGCGACCGCGGGCCGAGATTGCGTGCCACCAGCGTCTTGCCGGCGTCGCGGTACCTCATGGCGGCTTCCCGCAGTGCCGCGACCGCCGAGAAGTCGGCGAAGACGCAGTCATGTAAGTCCAGGATGACCACGGTGGGGTCATGCAGCACGTCGAAGAACTCGCGGAAGGCCGCTACCGACGAGTACAGCAACTGCCCTTTCACGTAGTAGACCTTGGCCTCTTCGTGGTTCAGCAGCAAGTCGCGATCGTCCGTTCGGTTGTCGGTGTTGACCACCGGAACGACCTCCATGCCTGTGCGGAACGTGAGCTGATGGCCATTCTGCCAGCCACTGACTAGGGACTGCCAGATCACGCCCACGATGACGGCGATGGCGAGGTTCATGGCAGCTGCGAGCACCGTGACGAGGATGATGGCGATGGCGTCCGGAGCCTTCACACGGAAGATGAGCTTGAGTGACGGCCAGTAGAACGTGTGAATGACGATCACGAAGAGGATGCCTGTCAGACAGGCCACAGGCACAAGCTCGATCACTGAGCTGGCGAAGAACACGACCAGGAAGGTGGAGACGCCGCCCATGAAGGACGACAGGCGGTGGCGAGCACCGTTGAGTACGTTTCCATTGGACTGCGCGATCATAGAGCAACCTCCCATGGATGAGAAGAAGCCGCACACGATGTTACCGATGCCCTGTGCCAGACACTCTTTGCGGGTCGCGGTGTTTGAGAGCTGCTCCTTCTTGAGGTCCACGACGGATTGCAGCGTCATGAGCGACTCGAACAGCCCGACAGCCATGATACTCGCAGCAGTGGAGAGCACGACACCCCAGTTCTGGACGTCTCCGAAGGAGGGAACAGCGAACGTCGGCAAGCCGCCGTCCAATGGCGACGTGTCGCCGATTGTGCGTACGTCATAGCCAAGTAGCGGGCGGTTGATGCCGAATTCGAAGCCCACGCCAATGGCCGCCGCCACGAGCGTGGGAGGTATCAGATGCCCCACGATCGGCGTCTTGGGGAAGAAATGCATGATGAACATGGTGAGCAACACCAGCGCGATGGTGACCCACGTGGTGGGGGACGACGCGCTCATCCACCGCAGATCGCCGGCGATCTCGCACTCGCCGAAGCTCATGGTGTCGTTCGCGCACACTTCAATGGTCGTTTTCTGCGACATGAACATCATGAGTGCCAGTCCGTTCAAGAACCCAATATGGGCCGTGCGTGGGATCATCGCGAAGAGTTTCGATAAACCCAGTAGCCCGAACAGTAGCTGCAGCATGCCGGCGATCGTCAACGCCACGAACAAGTGCTGTAGTCGCTGTTCGTACGTCAAATCGGCCAGATCTCCGGTGCCGCTAGTGATCGGCGGCATGACCATCGCCACCGCGCCAGCAGCTCCAGCCACTGTGGCCGGCACGCCACCGAACAGACTGATGATCAATCCGAGGAACCCCGTGGCGTACAAGCCATTAAGCGGATCCAGATTGGCGGCGTAGCTGAATGCAACGGTCTCCGGGATCTGCAGCAGCATGGCAGCTACGCCGCACAGCATTTCCCGCTGGAACACCAGCAGATTCTGCCAGTAGAATTGCACCGACGTTTTCACATCGCCGCGGAGCTTCTCGGGAAGTGCGCGGGTCGCGGGGGACTGCACGTGGCTCACGCCATCACGTGCGAGCTGACGCACCGTGCGGACCAGTCGACGAACGCCTTGGACCACGCTCTCATCGAGCTGCTCGGCCACCGACCGCTTGGTGCCGCTAGCCTCCAGCGTCGTGTAGGAAGCCGCCTTGCTTCCAGTATTGGACGCCGTCGTAGGCGGGAAGTACACGCGGGAGGACGAGGTTCTGCTCAGTCGAGGGGTCCCCGTGCCCTGCTCGACATCCCGGTCCACGGCGGACAGGGACCGCAACGACATGCTGCGATCTCCAGCTTGACTGCTGCCCATTGAGCTCTTCGGACGTGGGCGGTTGGAGGGAATCTGAGGTGCTTCGATTGGACGGTCGCAGCTCCTCAGAATAGCAGAAATACGAAACGTTAAAAATAAAAGAAGGTGCGTCCGAATGTAATGGACGCATTGAGGTGTAATGCAGCGCGAAATAATGGTGGAGGTGAGGGAGGAATGATGTTTGAGGCGGTTCACACGGGACTGAGAGGGTGGTACGATTTGTGGGTGCGCGTCTCCACTCATCGTCTGAATAACCGTCAGAAAAGTAGACACCTTCAGTAACTTTATTTTGAAAGTTCAGAAAAAGAAAGACACGCGGGCAGAGGGAACACATTGAGAACCTGTATCATCCGATATTTATAGAAATTGCAAATTGCAGCGATTTGCTCAACGCAAACCCTGTATGGATGCATTGGCGCTGGTAATTAAATATTCAGCTTCTATCCGTTAAGTTATGCAATACGACAGGCTTTTCCCATCGTCAGCGCTTTGCCGATTGTGAGGAGCGAATGCTGAACATCCTGGAAATAACTATTTTAAAACATTTAGTCCCAGTGAAATATTTCTCATTCCAGATTAACCCCAATGCCCAACTTCAATCTTCTGGGTGGTTGGATTTTCCGAAAACCCCACAGTCTCGCTCTGAAATTCTGATCACTTGCACAGTATCTCTCTCCCACTCCCCGAAGCACCGGAATTGCTCACTCTGCAATTCGATTCCTCGCTCCGACAATCATGAGGTGGAATCCCTTGCGCGCTCCGCCGCCGCCACCTCCCGAGAGCACGTCGCTCCTCAGCCGCGTGCAGGAGCTCTCGATGCCGCACGTGGACGGCATGCGCGCGATGCTAGGCGACTTCCAGGACTTCATCCAGCAGGGCAACATGATCGACCTGGCCGTGGGTCTCATCCTGGGCTCGTCTTTCTCCGCCATCCTCAACTCGTTCGTGGTGGACATCCTGTCGCCCATTATCAGTCTCTTCTCCGGTAGGTTGTATGTTTCACTCCTGCCGCTTGTCACTGGAGCTCTCGGTGGCAGCAGAGGTGGCAATTTGTACGTGTAGACTGACATGTGCAATGCAACGCAATGCAGAGCGCAGTCTTGCCAACTTCTACTGGCCGGCGCGGTGCCCATCAATGCTACAAGATTGTTCAAGCGAGACGTGGGAGACGTGGAAGCAAGGTAGAGCGAGCGTTAGCTGAAGGATGGTATTTTCGTACTTAACTGGAATGTGGCTGCATGGTATGCCATGTCCTTGCTGCACTTGTCATTCAGCACGAGACGCCGGCGCCGTGACCATCAACTACGGACTCTTCCTGGAGAACATTATCAACTTCCTGGTCAATGCGTTGTTCCTGTTCTTCGCCGTCAAGAAGGGTGAGTAGTACAGGTCACACAGCGATCTTGCCTTCACCAATTCTAACTCGCAGAATTGCTCTTCATGCGTCCAACTACATGCAGTGTTCGAATTGGTGTTCAAGCGCAACGTGGTAGTGAAGAAGCAGTGTCCGTACTGCAAGGAGTTCATCAAGGGCGCCGCGACCAGATGCAAGGACTGCGGTTCCGACATTAGCTCTCCTCCCAACGCTGATGGAGGCTAGACAGCACGGCACCGACCCTGTCCCCCTAGAAGTTCTACTCTAACTCTTTCTTGCCTCAATTTTACGTATATTGACCCTACACGGACGATCCTTGCATTGAAGCCGGCGATGTGTCGCCTGAGTCCGAGTGCGGCAGTTCACGCAGCATTCGCACGGCGTCTTCCACGGAGATGGAGGGATCTCCAGCCAAGATGCGCTTGACGAGATTGGTGGCCGCCAACATGTCGTGCGGTCGGCTCTTGGCGTTCGCAATGGCGAAGCGTACTTTCCGCACCGCCAGCTTCTCCTGCGTATCCGAGAGCACTTGGATGGTGGTGGCGTCCATGTCGTTCATGTTGACAGCGTCCAGTACGACGCCATGTATAGTGATCCCCAGGATCTGCAGACGCACAATCTCCCGCTCGATGAACTTAACCACACGCTCACAGTTGGCGAAGTACAGTGAGCTCTCGACACGGACAGCCACGACGTCTCCGAGGTGCTGAGCTTCCGGGAAGAGTTCACGGTCCACGAGACTGCCGTTGTCCAGTTCGCCAAGAATGGCCACTGGAGATCGCTTCGTCTTCCACATAAGCGCCAGCACCGAGCAGATAATGGACGCGATCAGACCGTCCAGCACGCCCAGACCCAGTGTGAGGATGAAGGACGCAGTCCAGACGAAGAATTCGTCGCGCTTGACACGGTAGAGCCACTTGGCCTCGCGGAATTCGACCAACGAATAGCCCGCGACGATGATGATGGCCGCGAGTGTGGCACTAGGCAGGTAATACAGTGCCCCCGTGAGTGTATACAACGCGATGATCACGATGATGCACGTGATGATAGATGCCAATTGTGTGTGGGCATTCTGGAGGTTCACAGCGGTGCGAGACATGCCACCGGTAGGAGGCATAGCCTGGAAGAAACCGCACACGATGCTGGCTAGGCCGATACCCGTGAGTTCCTGCTCCGTGTTGATGTTCTCTCCACGTTGGATGGCCAAACGTTTGGCCATTGCGATGCTCGACAGGAATACGACGACGGCCACGGTCAATGCGTGATACAAAATGGTCCCGAAGCGGTCGCCGGCGATGAGGTCTGACGTGAACCCGTACCAAGGCACTTTAGGTGATGGGAAGCCGCCAGGAATGTCGCCTGTAATCTTCAGCTGAGAAGGTCCAAGCGCGTAGCCGACGATGCCACCAATAACGCACACCACTAGCGGACCTAAGTCGCATAGTGTACGTGCGAGGAAGATGGCGAGAAGCGCACCCTTCGATTTGTGAGGCGTCGATTCCACGGCTTCCGACTGCTGTAGTGGAGTTTGCTGTGCCGCATACGCCGTCTCCAGACTCACGTACTGCTGGTCTGTGAGTGAGAAGCCATGACTGTGTGTGACTGCGTTGTTGGCCACTATAGGCGTGAGGATCTGCTCTAACTCTTCAGGTTTGGCTTGGACTTCATCTTTCGATGGTGTCTCGCTCTCGAAGAGTTGCATGAGTACGGGCGTAGGGAAGAAGTGCTTCTTGCAGATCTTGACTGCGAACAGATACGCGATGGAGAGTGCAGCCACAGCGAAGGCGGTGAGGTTCGTGCTGCCAATGTGCTTGAAGATCTGGTACACAGTCTGCGGCGGGTATGTAGTGGAACTGAGCTTGATACCCAGTGCGTTGGCGATCTGCGAGAGCATGATGAGCAGACCACCGGCCGAGATGAAGCCGCCCATGACTGGACGTGAGAAGAAGTCCGCAAGTTGGCTCAGGTTCAAGAGACGCACTAGCAGTAGGATGCAGCCGCTGAGGAAGGCGATCATGATTCCCGTCGCCACACGTTCGTCTTGGTCCTCGATGTCCTCGAGGATGGTGCCCACGAGCAGTGCCACTTCGGAGCCACTGGCCACCGACAGCACCGTACTGGAGCCAAAGATGGCGTAGATGAGCGGCGCCGTGGCTGCCGTGTACAGTCCGTGGTGGGCTGGGATGTGCATGATGGTGGACAGCGAGACCTCCTGCGGGATGAGCATCATGGCCACGGTGATGCCCGCCACGATATCGAATTTGAGGTCTCGAGCCACGCGATAGCGCGGCAGCCACCGCAAGATGGGGGCGATGGCTTGCGTCCGTTGGAAAGCGGTTTTCTTGGGCGGCGCGAAGCGATCGCTGGCACGGAGCCCACAGCTCAACAGGTTGCCCAGCCACGACATGCTGCCTTGAAGTGGAATGATACGTTAATTCTCTTTGGTTGTGCCGGGCCACACAAATCCACGAGTGAGATGAGCTTGCTGGCGTTTCGCTGCGTTAATCAAGTTCAGATAAATCCAAATCAGATAAGACCTCTTTAATCGGATAACTGAGGAAAACATTGCGCATACAATATAGCAAATATCTAGTTTTGAGAAGCAGGACTGAGGCAAAGAGCTGAATGAAGGAGAGGCGTATCTTATCATTTTCAACAGATTATATGGTTAGAAAATATTCGACTAAATATATAAAACTGACCATCTGATTGGCAGAATTGTGTCCAATGTGGGTCTCGGAAATTGACACGTCGTAAAACGCCAGGATGTCCAAGCCGGGTTGTTGGGTGCGATGGGTGAACTTGACTAGGTATCCATAAAGTCGGGAAATGCACAGGCAATAACAGTAAAATGCGTTCTGTTGACCAGATGCAATGACTCGTGTAAGTATCGTCCCTTTTGGTCACCGAACCTTAGGATCTTTACGGTGGGGAGAGCTTCAATTGGCGCCTGGAGATTGCTGCTTCCCTCCGGCTGCTCAGCCGCCGCTCGCGTTCGCAGGACAGTCGAAGTCCGAGCCGCACTCCTTGCATCTGGTCGCGGCGCCTTTCACGAACTCCTTGCAGTACGGACACTGCTTCTTCACCATCACATTGCGCTTGAACACGATTTCGAACACTACAGCATGCAGCAATATGAGCAGGAGGGGTCACAAAGATGTCAAATCTCGGCAAAGATTTCCAGCTGTCAGATCGACCCTCGTGATATGCGGCGCACTTTTCTTGACGGCGAAGAACAAGAAGATGGCATTGATGAGGAAGTTCACGATGTTCTCCAGGAACAGCCCGTAGTTGACAGTCACGGCGCCAGCATCACGCGCTGTTAGCGGGAGTCAGACACCACAACGCAATTAGGGTGCAAAAATACATACTGAAGCTGAGAAACCACAGAAGACATCGGCTTCTTGGTTCGTATACCTTGCTTCCACGTCTCCCAGGTCGTCCCGGTGCACGCAACTGCACTTAGCGGACATCGCACCGGCCAGTAGAAGTTGGCAAGACTGCGCTCTGCATTGCGTTGCATTGCACATGTCAGTCTACACGTACAAATTGCCACCTCTGCTGCCACCGAGAGCTCCAGTGACAAGCGGCAGGAGTGAAACATACAACCTACCGGAGAAGAGACTGATAATGGGCGACAGGATGTCCACCACGAACGAGTTGAGGATGGCGGAGAAGGACGAGCCCAGGATGAGACCCACGGCCAGGTCGATCATGTTGCCCTGCTGGATGAAGTCCTGGAAGTCGCCCAGCATCGCGCGCATGCCGTCCACGTGCGGCATCGAGAGCTCCTGCACGCGGCTGAGGAGCGACGTGCTCTCGGGAGGCGGCGGCGGCGGAGCGCGCAAGGGATTCCACCTCATGCTGGTCGCGTTATGAGAGGGAGACGTTCCGAACTCATTCGTCTCCCCCTCAAATTGCAACCTGGAGAACAACTGACCTCGTTCCATTTGAGTTTCGTAAGGCAACAGGAAGAGGTACAATTGCTAAAAAAGGGTGGAGTAGGAACACCAATCGGACTTAAGCGAAGAGATAGAAAGGCGGCCAGTGTAGCCATCTATCGCAGCTTCAAGTTATCAATCAGTCAGCTCCGGGTCAGGCTTTGCTGTCGGTGGGGCACACTCTCGAGGTAGTGCCCAGGGTCGGGGAGCTGCCGCTGGCACTGGGACCAGAGGGCGATGGCTCGCGGAGCTTCTTGAGCACGTCCGGCTCTCTCATCATCGCGTTCAAGCGGAAAACCACTTGCATCGCTGCAGAACATCGCAGCAACGACCCAAAGCCGTGAGAATCCGCCAAACGATCATGCAATAATGAAGAGATGGGGGGACAATACCTCTTTTGACGGCAAAGTAGAGGAACAGCGCGTTGACGAAGAAGCGAAGGACGTTCTCGATGAAGAGGCCGTAGTTGACGGTGACGGCGCCGGCGTCACGGGCCTGGACCGCGGTCTCCCATGTGCTATTGCTGCAGTCTTTTCGGTCCATAGGACAGCGTGCTACGATGTAGTAATTGGCCAGACTGCGGGTCGACAGGAGGCTGAGCACAGGCGACAGGACGTCCACCACTAACGACTGGAGAATGGCCGTGAAGGACGAGCCCATGATCATGCCGATGGCCAGATCCACGATGTTCCCGCGTTGAAGGAAGCTGCGGAAGTCCGTGAACAGCGCGTGTATATCCTCCCGAGGCGGCGCCAGCGTCTGAACGCGGTCTGTGATGTGGCGCAGCAGCTCCTCCAGATCTTCGGGCGTAACCAGCAGCGACGGCTTCGTGTCTCCCGGTGACGACTCCTGCCTCCTTGGCCCTTGAGATGCGTCAACAGCCGCTCGCGAGCCTTCCATGAGCCTGAGCAACGGCGGATGGTAGCGCTAGAGACCTCCAATCATTCAGAAACACGACCACAACTGCTTGCTTTGGCTTCACTACCTTGCGTCCAGCTATTTTGGGGCTCCTCTCCTCCCCCAACTTGCACCTTGCTCTAGTTTTCAACATATATACATTCTTGCACAGCCGCGCCTTCTCCTAGATACTGTGCACCCGGGAGGGACGAGCGAGTGCTTGGTCTTGAGCCTCCTCTTGCGACGGCATTTCCTCTGATCGGATGGCTGCGATGGCTTCCTGGAAGCCAATGCGAGCGTCGCCTCGAACGATCCCCACCAGGAACTCCGAGGACTGCAGGAGGTGCTGCAGGCGATCGCGAGCATTCACGATAGCCAGTTGAATGCCTTGCTCCCGCAAGTCGGATTTAAGATGCTTCATCATCTGGATGGTGGTAGTATCCCAGTCCATAATGGAGCCGGCGTCGATCACCACGCCACGGACCAGCACGCCTTCCGTCTCCTGACGCTTACGGACCTCACGGTCCACCACGCGCTCAATGTATTCACAGTTGGCGAAGTACAGCGCGCCTTCGACTCGGATCGCCACGATATCGGACAGTGGCCGAGCCGTATCCGGATACAGCTCCAGGTCCACGATACTAGGCTCCCCAGTCTCTTCGTCCAGCACTTCCCCCAGCATCGAGACGGCAGGTCGACGGGTCTTGTAAATCACAGCGATGAGTGAGCAGAAGATGGAGGACAGCAAGCCAGGCAGCACGCCCAATAGACACGTAAGGACGAAGGAGGAGAGCCAGACGTAGAACTCGTCGCGCTTGACGCGGTACAGCCACTTGGCCTCCTTGAGTTCGATGAGCGAGTAGCCTGCCACCAGGATGATGGCTGCCAGACTGGCCTTGGGCAGATACGCCAGCGCTGACGTGGCTGTATACAGCGCCAGCACCACGACGAGCACAGTGATGACGCTCGCGAGTTGCGTCCGTGCGTTCTGCATGTTAACAGCCGTGCGTGAGAGGCCTCCGGTAGCTGGCATGGACTGGAAGAAGGAGCCCACGAGGTTCGAGAAGCCCAGCGCGATGAGTTCTTGGTTCGGTCGGATGCGATAGCCCTCCTTGATAGCCAAGCGCTTGGCCATGGCCACACTGCACATGTACGAGATGAGTGCGATGGACAGTGTGTCGATGATGAGATGGTAGAGTTTGTCGGCTTCAATCACGCTCGAAAGCAGGCCATACCAGGGCTTCACAGGCGCCGGGTAACCCCCTGGCACGGCGCCTGAGAGCGTCAGTGAGCCTTCCGGAGCCAAGTACCCCACGATTCCACCCAGTAAACACACCATGAAGGCGCCCAGGTCGCATACGAGACGTAGAGCAATCAGAACCGCGATCTTGGAGCGTAGTACGCGGATAGACGTCGAAGACGCCGCCAACATCCGGCCAGTGAGCGCCGTGGTCGAGCAGGCCGAGTCCGACGTGGCCTCCGACTTGGCCGGCGACGCCAGCTGCTTCACACGGCGCGCCATCTCCGCGTTAGCTTCTGTATCCTCGTCGTCGTCCTGATGGCCAGAAGCGTCGGCTTCCTGGGTGTGTCGAGATCTGTCGGCTTTGGGCTTCGGAGTGGTGGCTGGCCTCCTCAATAGTGACCGCGTGGATCCTCCAGTCGACGAGTCCGAAGTGGAGCGCAGCATCCCCGGAGGTCCCATGGCTGCCGCGGCAGTCGCCGCATTCCGGTCCGCGAACTCCAGTGGCCGTTCCAGAGTCAGATAATCCTCATCCGAGAGCGAGAAGCCCACGCCTTCATCATCCATTCGACGATGTCTTGTGCTGCGAGTGATGGCAGACAAGTCCCCTTGACGGCCTGAACGTGCGAGATCCAGATCATTGGCGCCCATATCTCGACTGTTGCGTGACGAAGTAGACCAAGGCGACGCGACCACAAAGTCGCGACGTCGAAGGGAGCCGGTGGTGAACACAGACGGCAGATTGGCCCACCGTGAGCCTCGTGGGGTGACTGTGTTGTCCTCCTCCAATTCCGAGTCCACGTGGCGTCTTGGCTGCCGCTTCTTGGGCTTCGGCACGTCGCCCAACTCAATGTCTCCTTCAAATCGCCCTTGCTCTTCAGCTTGGGCCTCGTCTTCTTGAGCGTCTTGGCCGTCTTCCTCGTCGCTCATCTCCACGTTACTGGCTGAAGAGCTCATGCTCATAGACAATTGACTCAGTGCCCGGGAGGTCTCAATAGCAAATTGGTCCTCGAAAACCTCTTCAAGTCGATCGAGTTCTCGGACCACACGGCGCTTGAGCTCGCGCATGCCTACTAGCACGAGGATGGAGACGGTGCCGAGTGCGAAGCTCAGTGCATTGAGGTGCGGGAACTCCTCCATGAGGTCCAGAACCGTCAGCACCGGCAGATCGCGGCTTTTACTGTCGAGTCCGAGCCAACTGGCCACTTGTGAGAGCATGATGAGCACTCCTCCGGCCGAGATGAAGCCGCCCATGACCGGTCTCGAGAAGAAGTCAGCTAGGATTCCCAGGCGGAAGACGCCCATTAACAACAGGAAGACGCCACTCAGGAACGACAGCAAGATCCCAGTAGCTACACGCTCTTCTTCGCTCTCCACCTTCTTGATAGCGGAGCCTACAAGCAGACTCACCTCGGCTCCATTCGCCACCGATAAGACTCGGGAAGTACCGAAGAGCGGGTAGATCAAGGGCACGACAGCCGCTGTGTAGAGGCCGTAAATGGGCGGGACCCCCATCATCGCACTTAAGGATACTTCTTGCGGGACGAGCATAAGACCCACAGTAACCCCCGCTACCAGGTCGTACTGCAGGTCTTCGCGGAGATCGTAAGCAGGCAGCCACTCCAGGATGGGCACGTGCTGCTTGAGGAAGAACAGCGCACGTTGGCGCGTCACGCGGCGGCCAGCGCTTTGCATGGAAGTCCACAAGTCCGACATGATGCTGGTGTCGTCAGCTTCGGAAGCCGATGGCGCGGGCTGTGGGGCTCGCCTGGAGCGCGGAGCGGCCGCAGTCGACGCCCGAGAGGACGAGGAGGACGAGGCGGCCATTGACCAGGCGGGGGAGCGGCGTGGGGGCGGCAGAGGGCGACCGGAAGCGACGCTTTGGCTGATGTGGCGGGCAGGCTGACTCTTTGACAATGGATGACGCCACGTCAAGCTGGGGTTCCGTAAGAATGCTTTCGTTTGGGAAGATGGTTCCGGCCAATTACACGGACGAGGTAAACTTGTTTCACAGGCTACGTAAAATGGAAACTCACGAGGGACATGCGGGATAAGAGCAACATGAGGGCGAGTAAATACGGGACAGATCGGTTTCTTCATCTTACTGGCAAATGTTGAATGCATGCAGCGACTGTCAACTTGTACCACAACAGCTCTAGCGCTCACTAACCAGATAGTTCGTTCGGAATTGTCCCACGAAGCTGGGCTTCAACCAATGGTGTCGTAAAGCGGATCGAATCAGAATGGCCGCGTCCGCCCGCCCCCAGTCGCCACAGTCTGCTGCTTCGTCCGTCAGTATCAAGCAAGAGTTGGTGTCTGCCACGTCGCAGCATCCAATTGAAGGCTGCGCAATGGCGGCAGTGGCCAGTCAGACCATGCCGAGTCAGAGCGCGAGGTACGTAGCGATCAATTCGTTTGGCGAATCCGGTCAACACGGGGCATCTAACGCTGTTCATATACTCACGTGCCGCTTGCCGCCTTGGATGTGCCATACGCCGTTTGCCAAGAGCTCGTCAACGTCGAGAAATCGCAGCTCAACCTGCTTTTGACCCATGCCTGTGATTGCGACCATGTCCAGTGTCGGAGCCATCAATTCCACGAGCGATATGCTTACATGAAGCAGTTTCTCCGTGCCGTATGCTGGGCCTCGCACAACACGCGATGGCGCTCGTGTCTGATCGCTGGAGCCCTCACGGAGCTGTTCGCGTTCCACACCATTAGCTGCCAGCGTCTGCAATGCAACGTCCCCATGTGCAACCAGCTCCGAGATCAAATGCAGCTTTGAGGCGACCGAGGGGCTCCATACTCCGGCCAGAAGCTGGTTCATCGCCATTCGGACTCCATTTCGTTCACTGAACTGTAGCCATGTTGACCCAATGTAGCCATGTCGAACAGTGTAGCCATCTCGCCAATAAACTGGCACAGAATCCTAAATTTACCCCACCACGGCCAAGAATGGCTTGAGTTCTTGTCACTTGACTTGGCCTGAGGCGCCTATGGCTGCCTGCCCGCAATAAAGCTCAGTATGGACACCCGCGCCTCCACCGCCCCCGCGCTCGGTCGGAAGAGATGGGTGCCCAACGCATCCAGCGGGTCGACGCGGCTGCTGCGACTGTCCTCCGTGCTCGACCAAAGCCCCGGAGACGCCGCTCGACCGTACACGTGTCCAACACCGACGCTGACGCCACAATTCCACTGGAACTTGAACGCCACGGCCATCAAGGCGTTGAGTCCGAGCCAGTTAACGCGCCTCTACGGTCTCTTCCAGTTCTACGACTCCTCGGCGATCGGAGATACTCTGCCGTCCATCAACTGCGCACGACTACTGGAAATTCTTCGCGACGCTCACTTACTCAGTGATCCCAGTCGTAACTCGGCACCGAGAATGGCTGGGGAGCTCCAAGCTGAGAACGTCGAACAAATCTTCGCCCAGGCTGCGATGGGCAAGATGCGCGTGTATCTGGACGCCGATGGCCAGCCAGCGCTCCCGTTCCAGGTCTTCTGCGGCGCGTTGTTGAACTGTGCGATGCTCCTTGCTCCATCGATGCCGCCCACAGCCGCTTTACAGTCCATCCTGCCTCCTCTCTTCGACGTGGATGGCCACCATGTTTCCACATCCAAGAGCTTACTCGGCCACCTCCCTACGGACGGCGTCGTTACGCTTTGGATACCTGACGAGTCGCACGGCCAACTCGAACGACCTGAAGACACGCGACGGGACTATCGTGCTCTCTTACCTTTTCAGCAGGTGATCGCGGACTGCACGCGCGATAAAGTCGTCGAGGAACTCAAGCAGCAGCAACTGACGCAGCAGTACCTGGTGCCTCCTCAACTCTCCGCTGGGTTCCATCCAACCACGCTGACCCTCATCTCCAACAAGTTCCGTCTCTTCGACGTTTTCGACCGCGGCGCGCTACCACGACACGAAATCTTCCCACTGCTGTCCAGTCTGGGCAAACGTGCCGACCTCCCGGACCCGTACGCCGTCCTCGCACAGCTCAATGGGCTTCAATCAGGTCCACTAGAGGAGGGAGGCAGCAGCGGTAGTGAGCCTCGAGGCGAAGTGACGCTGGTACAGCTGCTGCAAGTCATTGGGGCGGCGCGAGACACGGCGCGGCAGGTGATCGCGGCTCGGCACGCCGTCAGAGGGATCGCATCCAATCAAGCAGGTAGCTCCAGAAGAGTGAATGCGACGCCGTCCGGTGGTTTCCCGTCCACTGTCCAGGCAAGACCCGTGTCGTCCTTGTCCGTCTCGGTCAAAGAAGAAGCCAACGACAACGAAGAGGACGATCATGAGGCCAGCAGCATCAGCAATAGCAACAACTCGATCTCCAAGGAGAGAGGGAAGAAGCTCGGAGGGGCCCACGCAAAGTCCCGCAAACATGTCCTGACCCAGGGAGCAGCAAACAATGGAGTTAGCCATTCGACCCACGCCCCACTCGGCGGCAAGCACCACGCCGGCTCGAAGGCACTTCTCGTCCGCCAAAACTCGCTCTCCAGCAAGAAGAAGTTCGATTCTCATCGGAAACCATCCGTTGTCGATAGCACGGCAGCAGACGCCGTCTCCGACAAAGCTCCGCCAGCCGTGAGGCTTGCCTTGCTCTCCTCGCACGACGATTTCGACAGTTGCAGTGGCGTCACGGGACTACACAGCAACCGCTGCCATGCAGACTTTGATGGATCATACCTAGCGAGCGCTGGCGCCATGCCGCCGCGAGTCAAAAGTGGTAGGACGCTGCGCATCTCGATGTTGCTGGGCGGCGATCACGACGGCGCCATCTGCTGCACCCTCTCGCTGGCGCTGGCGACGCGCGAGATCGTGGAGAGTGAGGGCATCCACTACTCGACGGCACCGAGTCAGGCGACGTTGACGGCGCCAGTGCTGCCCACACAACCAAACCTCACCAACGCGTTGCTCATGCTCAAGAAGTGCGTGTTGGCCAAACAGGAACGTGGCTTCGAGCTCCGCCCCTCCGATCAGCTGGAGAACGTCGATCGGATGTTGAGCGACTTACAGAAGCGTCAGCCCCACTTCAGTCTCGGACTCAAGTCTACCGCCAAGACAGAGCGCAACGAGAGCAGCCAGCGTCAGGATACGCCACTCACTGCTCAAGCTGCGGCGTCGAAACGGCCACTTGGGTCAGCGTCAAGCCGGAAGCTGGTGTCACGGGAATCCAGTGCTTCGTCAGCTTCACGTAGCCGTGTCATCTCTGACCGCTCGCTTTCACGAGGACGACGGGAACCGTCGATGCTGCTGCAGTCACCGCCACGCCATCAGCTTGACCTCCCAAGCAACTTCAAGGACATGCTCTCGGCCTGGGAGGTTTCTCAGGACGAGAACTATACGTGGATCTACGACGTGAACGCCGCGTCGCCGTTGAAGTCCACGTCACCTATACACAACTCACCGCCTAAGACGCGCAACCCATCGAACCAGCAGCTACAGCCTTCAGCTAGCGCCTCGACTATAGTCGACGGTTCTCCTGGTGGCCCATTCAGTCCTCTTCGCCTTCCCAAGTCAATAGCAGATCAGTAGTAAACAGTAAAGAGAGAGACGGGCAAGGCTAGTTGAACGGCACTGTAAACAGATATATAACATGAGACCCGTTCCATCCAAAAGTCCACCTGCTGTCTGTGCCTTGTTTGCTGTCGCCTGCCGCGGGTCTTAGACGATCTCTTCTTCCCGGATCTTATCACACAAAGGGACGTTGCATTGCGCGAGCTTGCAATGCATGGAGTGGTAGGCGAAGAGCTCGGCCGTCACCTTGGCGAGTCGATACGAACGCCACTTCTCGCTGTGTGAGGCCCAGCACACACTGCGCAGGAACCGCTTCATGTGCGGACACAAGATCTGGAACTCCACACTCGTGCACTTGGCCTCGTCGCAGCTGCACGCATGAACAAGCAGCGAGTTGCTCTTCTCGGGATCTTCTTCCAACACTTGGACGATCTGCTCCAGTCAATCAGGTCAGAGAGCATAGCAACAACAGAGTCATTAGCCTCACAAACCCAAGCACTTCACGGCATTCAGAGGCGACATACCGTGCGTGACGTCAAGGTGGATGGCGCGTCTCCAGGATTCCCATTGACTGTCGCGCTTCCGTCCGTGGGGGCTGTGCCATTCGTCCCCATTGATGAGGAAGTTGATGCAGAAGGAGCGGCCTCATTGCCAGTCGTCACAGTGGGGGCGACGGTTTGAGGAGCAGCAGCGGTTGTGCCACCACCTTCACTGGCGTTTACTTGGCCCACGGCCTCCGTTTTCACGCGAACAGCTTCAGGAGGGCGTGTCTTGAGGCACTTCGGACAGAACCAATCACCTCCTGGGACATCCGGCAGCGGCGGGTCGAGGCAGAAGATGTGGTATTCTACAAAGCAAGTCGCATGGCCCACATCCAAAGTCAGTACTAGTACAGAGCTGCTATCCCCCCATCTATCCAACGGAAGATGGTCCATCGCTTGCGAGCCACTTACCGGCGTTGCAGTCGTCGCACAAGATGGTCTGGTCCTCGTTGTACGAGCGCTTGCACACCTCACACGCCGTCTGCTCCTCCTCCTCTTCCTCCTCTGCCTCCACTTCCATGCCCATGCCCACGTCCTCATCTCCATCCATCCCTTCATCTGCTGGCTGTTGTGGCTCCATCACCGGAGGCTCAGGCCGTTTCTGCTGCGGCTGTTGAGTCAGCGTCACCTCGCCCTCGAAGTCGCTGAGCTCGTCCATGGGGTTCACTTCGCGTGTATCCATCTCGCTCGACGACTCGCTCTGGTAGTCGTGCACGTTGATGAACTGTGTGTCTGTCGCCCTGCCCGCTGCAGCCGTCGCCATAGTGTGGGCGCCTTGAGCAACTGGAGGCGAGGGACGCATAGGCTCTGTTCCTGAATGGGTGGAGGTCCCCCAAAGCACGAGCAGTCACCCCACGGCGCATGTATAAATACCAGCATTTGATGCAGGCATCTCCAAGCGATAACGCACCTCGTTCGGGCTTGACGGCCACGGGAACGGCGGCAGCAGCAGGCGCCGACTGGTAGCGAGAGCCGCCGCGAGAGCCGTCGGCGCGGAGGCGAGAAGCGTCGCCCGGGAACTTGCTGAAGATTTTGTGCACGCACTGATCGAGTAGCTTGATGGACCCGTCCTCCTGCACCGCCTTCTCCCAGCTGAAGACCGGCGCGGGGGTCGTAGCGGACGAAGAGCGCGGCGCCGTCATGGGCTTGGAGGGAGGAAGGTTGCCGCGCGGTGGATGGTGAAAGCAAAGCTAACTTAACGTAATGTGGATCAGGCCATCCTAACAGAAAACGTTAGAATATTTGAGACAAAATCGTAATTTCCTATATTTGTGCTCAGCTAAAATAGGAGGCGCTTTCGAGGAAAGAAGTCGACAAATTAGCGTCGCCTATGATATCGCGACTCCTTTGATTTGAGATCCACAATAGAGTAACAAGCGACAGCACCATATCCAGAGAACGAAATGAAGACTCGGCGACTTGGTTTTACCGCAGTCTCCGCCAGCAGCGGCGTCGGCCTCGAGATTGATGTCGCCACTGCCAACTTTCCCCTCGCTGGGGGTCAGCGTCGATTTGATGCGCCAACCGATGCTGGCGCGGTGAGTCGGCATCAGGTCTTCACCTTCGAGGATCCTTGCATCGTAGAGCACTTGCTGCTCTCTTTGGCCTCAAATGGTTGTATGGAAATGGTTTAAGGGTTAAAACTTCTATACCTTTTCCTTCTGCTGTAAGTGTTGTCATGCACTTGCGGCCGCCTGACTGCGGATTTGCGTGGACGACGTGTCGTTGCGGTGATCTGACTCCGTGAGCGGGACGAAAAGGTGGCGGAACACGGGCGGGATGTGGTGCTCCAGCACCTCTTCCGCAGTCATGAAGCGGTTCAACTTGTTGTCGAACCGACCGCCCAACACGAACGAGCAGTCATTGCGAGCGATGCGATCCAGCGCTAGCGCCATCTTGTGCTCGTCCATGTCGTAGTATTTCTTGTCCACAATCCGGACCGCTGTATCGGCACCCACGGCGAAGACACAGCCAGGCAGCAGCTCCGCCTTTTGGTCGAACAGCGAAGCGTTCGTGACCAGCACAGGCCACGCGCCCAGCGCCAGCGTGTTGTTCCGTGCGAACTGTGCGACTCGCGCTGAAATTGTGGCCGACTCCACTGCACCTTTATCAGCGTTCGAGATTGCGAGCTCAAATGCCACAGGCAATTCGACGCCAGTCCGTTTCTTTTTCAACCATTGAGCGTCCACCGCCAGGTCCACATGCCCCTTGTGCAGAGGATTGAACGAGCCCGGTACAACCAGCCCGCGGAAGGCGAACCCTCGTGTCGTCACTGGCGTCCCTGCGTCGTCACTGTCACTTGCGTTCACGGGCAGAAACCCAATGCTGATCAACTGGTCGGTCTTTCCAGAGCAGATGTCGTGCAGCGGATCCCCGTCGGCGTCCTCTTCTTGAGGCAAACGCGCCACAGCATCCGTTCCAGCTTGACCTGCCATCAGTGCATCATGGAAGGCGCTGCAGGCTTCTGGATCAATGTCCGCAGATTTCGCAAGAAAATACATCAGCCAGTGGCTCACGATGGCATCTTCTTCAGTCCTCGAACGCCCCAACGTCTTGTCCAATTGCACATGGTACGTCTCACACTGCGGTCGCAAGAACGCAGCGCTCGTCGACGATAAGCGAGTGCGACAAACGGACAGGAAACACTCGTGCGGTCCTTTCTTAGGATAGTTGGTGGCTAGCGCGGCCGTGCACGCGATGCCCAGCGACGCTCGGAATCGGTTCAATGCGTTCGGCAGCTCCTTGGCGGTTTGCGCGTCGTCCTCTTCAGCCTCCTGACGCGTGATCTCCTGCGCTTGCTGCCATGCTGCGATGGCCATGCGCTTCGATGTCTCCCGGGAGCAAAACTTGAGCGTGGAAGTAGACGAGGGCGACGACTGCAGGAACTGCTGGAGACTCGCTCGCGAGTACGGCACTGCGAAGTGCAGCATGGTGGAGGAGCTGCCCGGCCGGAAGAGGTGCTCAGCCACGGAGGCTCCGCCGCCGGTGGCTGCCGCCACCACCTTGACGTGTGGCTCGCAAGCGTAGACGGCCGTCAACAGCCGATCGATCAGGGTGCTCGTCACCATCTTCATTGGGGGGGGGTCTAGGTCGGCTTGGTGCTGATGAAGAAATTGTTGATATGGCCAGGAACATTGATTTGACCGAGGGAAGCGGTTGAGCATTCGAAGAGGGAGGAACGAGCTGGCAATGGAGTGCATCTCATTTCACCCAGCCGAAGCCCATGAACGTAGAGAAATATATGGAGAATGCGGATTGCGAGGAGCAGGTGGGCTATGGGGGGGGGGGGGGAGTCTTCTGATGGGAACTGCGCTATTATGAGAGTTGACTTGCATTTTCGACTAGGGTGGTGGGCGCGTGCAACATGGCTGTCGTTTGGCCTTTTGTAAGTGGAGCGCTTCGAAGTTCATACGGTCGGGCATGATAGCCGTGCGGTAGGCAGAACAGCAATGGATTTTCGCATCGATGGAGAGCTACCCCAGATACCCAATGCTCGTAATTAATGGTTAGCAACACTGTCCTCTCTCACACAATGCACTTGAAGTTGAGGATGCTATGGACCGACTACACGGGTTAGTCGTTTTTGCGTCGCTGTTGCATCACGCAGCCCAAAGCCGCGGATGGGAATATCCACCTAGCCCATTATGATACTTGACGAACGTTTCATCTAAGCGGACATGTATTTGTCCCTTTCTTCAAGTTTGCCGTCTTAATAAGAGCTCTTAATCTGACTTCGGTTCATTTTGGTATTTCGGTAAAACACTAAGTAAAAGACATAAATGTTTCTCCCCGAAGTTTTGCTGCTGTATAACTGCACCTGATGCTTGTAGCTCGCTGAATAGTCGCATTCGTATCACAAATCTTAATATGAGTTTTCCACGACTAATTCTTTGTTTTCACCTAGCCCTATTTCGGTAAAGGTGCCATCTGAAGTCGAAGTTGCCTGAACGAGTGAAAGCTACAACACTTGGCCTTTGCTGCTCGAGATGTCGCTGCGGCAGTCCGACCTCTGTGAGCGGGACGACAGGTGGCGGAACACTGGCGGGATGTGGTGCTCCAGCACCTCCTCCACAGTCACGAAGCGGTTCAACTCGTCGTCGAACCGACCGTCCAGCACGGACGAGCCTTCGCTGCGTGCGATGCCAGCACCATCTTGTTGCACGTGTTGTATACGATACGGGTCGCTGTTTCGGCACCCACGGCGAAGGCACAGCCAGGCAGCAGCTCCGCCTTCTGGTCGAACAGTTCCTGTCCTGGCTGCCACGACACGATGGCCATGCACTTTGATGCCTCCTGGGAGCAAAACCGGAGCGTGGAAGCGGACTGGAGACCCGCATGCAAGTACGACGTGCAGTATGGTGGAAGAACTGCCCGGCCGGAGGAGGTGCTCCGTCGCCGGTCGCCGCCGCCACCATCACGTGCGGCTCACGCACGGAACGTGCGAATTGGGAGGAGCAAACTGGCAATGTGGCCAAACTGGGTATATTAGATGTACCTAGCCCATGCATGCACCTGCCCTAAGCTGACGTGCGCCGCGCTATCATGAGAATCGACTTGCAAACTGCACTCGTCCGAGGTGATGGATGGATGCAACTTGGTTGCTGTTGGCATTTTTGTGGGAGGAAGGGGGCAGTTCAACGTTAGATCGAATTAAGGCATTACGTGCAGGCGGGGATGAAAGCTTACGGCAGACAGACCAACAATGGATATTCCGCTTCGGTGGAGAGCTATCCCAAATATCCAGTGCTCGTAATCCATGAGTATCCTGTCCTCACTCACGCAAATGGATATTCCCACCCGCGGTTTTGTGTTGGCATGCAACAGCGACGCAAACTCGTCTCACCCATGTGGTGGTCCACATCATCCTCGACTTCAAGTTATAAGCGATTGCATGGCCATTGTGATACTTGCGAAAGCGTCGTCTACTTGGACTTTGCAGCCAGTTGACTGCGGATCTGGGTGGACGAGATGTCGTTGCGGTAGTCCGACTCTGTGAGCGGGACGAACAGGTGGCGGAACACGGGCGGGATGTGGTGCTCCAGCACCTCTTCCGCGGTAACGAAGCGGTTCTCCACCTTGTTGTCGAACCGTCCGGCAACCACGAACGAGCAGTCGTTACGAGCGATGCGGCCTAACGCCAGCACCATCTTGTGTTCGTCCATGTCGTAGTACTTCTTATCCACGATACGTATCGCGGTGTCGGCACCAATGACAAACGCACAGCCAGGAAGAAGCTCCGCCTTTTGACCAAATAGCGTGGCGTTCGTGACCAGCACAGGCCACGCGCCCAGCGCCAGTGTGCTGCCCTGCGCAAACTGTGCGACTCGCGCTGAAATTGTGGCCGACTCCACTGCACCTTTATCAGCGTTCGAGATTGCGAGCTCGAACGCCACAGGCAATTCGACGCCGGTCCGTGATTTCATTAGCATTTGAGCGGCCACCGCCAGGTCCACATGCCCCTTGTGCAGAGGATTGAACGAGCCCGGTACAACCAGCCCGCGGAAGGCGAACCCTCGTGTCGTCACTGGCGTCCCTGCGTCGTCACTGTCACTTGCGTTCACGGGCAGAAACCCAATGTTGATCAACTGGTCGGTCTTTCCAGAGCAGATGTCGTGCAGCGGATCCCCGTCGGCGTCCTCTTCTTGAGGCAAACGCGCCACAGCATCCGTTCCAGCTTGACCTGCCATCAGTGCATCATGGAAGGCGCTGCAGGCTTCTGGATCAATGTCCGCAGATTTCGCAAGAAAATACATCAGCCAGTGGCTCACGATGGCATCTTCTTCAGTCCTCGAACGCCCCAACGTCTTGTCCAATTGCACATGATACGTCTCACACTGCGGTCGCAAGAACGCAGCGCTCGTCGACGATAAGCGAGTGCGACAAACGGACAGGAAACACTCGTGCGGTCCTTTCTTAGGATAGTTGGTGGCTAGCGCGGCCGTGCACGCGATGCCCAGCGACGCTCGGAATCGGTTCAATGCGTTCGGCAGCTCCTTGGCGGTTTGCGCGTCGTCCTCTTCAGCCTCCTGACGCGTGATCTCCTGCGCTTGCTGCCATGCTGCGATGGCCATGCGCTTCGATGTCTCCCGGGAGCAAAACTTGAGCGTGGAAGTGGACGAGGGCGACGACTGCAGGAACTGCTGGAGACTCGCTCGCGAGTACGGCACTGCGAAGTGCAGCATGGTGGAGGAGCTGCCCGGCCGGAAGAGGTGCTCAGCCACGGAGGCTCCGCCGCCGGTGGCTGCTGCCACCACCTTGACGTGTGGCTCGCAAGCGTAGACGGCCGTCAACAGCCGATCGATCAGGGTGCTCGTCACCATGTTCGTCTGATTGTTCAAGATCGCTTTTTGAGGATGAAAGGGTACAGTTGGTACAGTGTAACCAGGAACGTTGGGTTATGGTGTACCCATACAGATTTTACCCAGCTGTTTTTTTGGTTTTGGGTTGCTTTGCTTCGACGATCGAGAAAAAGCCAGTGAGCGTCAGCAATAGCGAGATTCCATTGGCTCAAATAGGTCTTGAAACGTCACGATTGGGTAAAACGATCAGTCTGGGTGCCTGATTTTTGGTTTTGACAGGTGCATCTCTTCGTTCTTTCGGGTTGGAATATCCATTGCAGCCCAGTTTAGCGTGATGCAAACCTATCGTACCCGACTGAAATCTAGCGTTGAACTGACCCACATACAAAATTCGAATGTATCCATGTGTCATCTCCAATATCCCAGTCGGGTACGCAAGTCATGTTGTAATAGTGTGGTGTACATCGGTTTTGGGTGACTGACGGAAAATGTACCCAGCCCGCTCCCTTGGCCCGCCCGCTCTTCCAATCCACATTTTCCGCCGCTTCCGCGAGTGGATTAAAGCAGCCAGTGGGAAGCAAGGTTCACGCCGGTTCGCGGGGTGATTTCAGTGCGTTGCGACATAGTGAGGACTTCGCCGATAGGTCCAATCGACCCCCTTGCACTCGCTCTTCACGTCCGTGAAGGTCGCGTTCCCTGTAAGTGTCTGCGTGCTGAGCAATCGTCGAAAAAGGCAGCAGTATGGCATCTCTGAGCGGCGTGCGCGTGAGCATCGTCGAGGCGCGCAACATCCTGGCGGCAGACAGCAATGGCTTCAGCGACCCGTACGTGACGATGACGGTGCTGGACTCCAAGGGCGTGACGCTGGCTGCCGGCGGTTCGTATAAGACCAAGGTCGTTAAGAAGACGTTGACGCCGCAGTGGAACGAGGAGTTCGTGGTGGGCGATAAGATCGATCTGCGTGTGGCCACGACATTGCGGCTGCTGCTCTCGGACTCAGACGGCCGTTTCTACAGTGATGACGTGTTGGGCGTCGTGGACATCCCCGTGTCGCTCTTCCTGAGCCTCACGTCGCCGTTGGATAACTGGTTCCAGCTCACGAAGCATGAGAAGATGAAGAAGGACTCCAAGGGCGAGCTGCGCGTGATCATCGAGAATCTCGCGCCGCCTCCTGCAGTTCGTGGCTCTGGCGTGGCGGCCGCTGAATCCGCGTCCTCGTTACTGGAGTCGAAGCCTGCGGCCGTGGCGATGAGCAACGAGCCGCCTAATCTGCTGTACGTGACGCTAAAATCGGGCAAAGATCTCTTGGGCATGGACAACAACGGCACCACGAGCGATCCCATCGTGTTTTTGACCTTTAACGGCCAGAAGCACGAGTCTAGCAAGAAGGAACGCACTCTCAAACCTCAGTGGAACGAGAAGTTCGGGTTCTTCGCGACGGATGTCAAGAACAGCCTCACATTGCTCGTGGAAGACTACGATATCACTATCAACGACTTTATGGGCAAAGCGGAGATCTCCGTGAGTGACTTGAAGCCCAATGTGGAGAAAAATATGGCCGTGGAGCTGGGCGGCAAGAAAGGTCGCAAGGACAAGAAGGAGCGGGGTACGTTGCAGATTACGCTGTTATGGACCTATGACCCGGATGCCCGGGATATCTCCTCGAAGAAGAAAAAGACGTCATTCCTGCCCAAGTTCGGCGTTCCAGACCAGGACTACGACTCCAACGAGGACGACGGCGTGGAGATTGACGACAGCATCGCCAACAAGAAGTCGGATGATGAATTGAAGAAGGAGCGCGAGGAGAAGGCGGAGAAGCAGGCGGCTATGCTCTCAGAACTCAGCAGCTTCGAGATCAAATCAGGTGACTACAACGTCCAGGTTCATGTCATTGAAGCGCGCGATCTGGTGCCTAAGGATTCGACGGGCACGTCGGACCCGGTGGTGTATGTGGAGGTCTTTGGCGAGAAACAACAGACCGCTGTGAAAAAGCAGGTGCTCAACTGCTTCTGGGACGACCTGCTCATTTTCCCGTTCCGTAATTTGGACAAGGCTGAAGTTGAGATGGGGTACGTTCGCCTGAGTGTCATGGATGCCAACACACTCCAACGTGCGGAGCTCATCGGTGGCGCACAGTTCGATGTGTCGTACATCTACTCGCAGACGAACCACCAGCTGGCCAATGTCTGGATTGGGCTTACAGACATCTCCTCGACGACTAATCAAGGCATCCAAGGGTACCTCCGAGCGTCGATTTCGATCATTGGACCGGGCGACAAGCTGATTCCCCCGCCTTCTCCGTTTGGACAGGCGAGTAGTGACATGGACAACGTCATCATGCCTCCTAGTGTCACTCAGCAAGTCCATTTCTTGGGAGCTACTATCCATGTGGCGGAACATTTGCCACCAATGGATGTGGCTGTTGTGGGCAAAGGCGGTCTGGATGCGTACATTAAGGGTTCCATCGCTGGCGGAGACGCTGTTCGGACCCGTGTGCGCACGAAGAAGGGTCGACGTGACGAGCTCTGTCCCAGTTTCAACGAAGAGCTGATGCTGGTGATCCGCGAGCCGTCCATGGCCGACTCGATCCAGCTGGCTGTCTATGATTGGGACCAAGTGGGATCGGACGAGCTGGTGGGCTATGTCTACCAAAGCGTGAAGCTCGTGAAGGCAATGGGTGGCAAAATGTCGCCGTTCTGGGCCAACATCTACGGTGCGCCCCTGCGTCTCAAGCAGGTTGGGCTGGGCGATTCCATGAAGAAGCAGATGAATACGTATCCGGAGATTGCCAGCACGTACCGTGGCCGCCTGCTGCTCACCCTGCGAGTTCTGGAAAATGAAGACAGCGAGTTCGACGAGACGAACCAGAAGCGCAATACGAAGAGACTGCCCCGGGACCTGTACCCAAGAGAGCGGATCTATCGTATGCGAGCCCATTTTGTGTGGGGGAGTGAGATCCCGTCGTTCTTGAGCTCCAAACGCCCTGGCCAGAAGTCGAAAATGCAGTTGGTGATGTCTTGCGGCCTGAATGAGATTGGGTCTACGCGCAGCAAGAATGTGAACGGCGTTGTCGAATGGAACTCCATGGAGGAAAGCGAAAAGATGCTTCTCCCGGAAGACCTCTCCCAAGTGCCGGACATTTTCTTATACCTGTGCAAGGGAGACGGAGATACCCGCAAGGCCGTTTGCTTCCGCCGGTTTACCGCGAAGGAGCTCATGGAGGATCACGGTGGCTTCAAGAGCTCTGTGGAATGGATCTCGTTAAAGGAAGACCAAGCAATCGACGCGCTGGAAAGCGAGACGTTCCCGGGCAATGCGTTGGTCCGTATGGGGTTCGGAACGGAAGAAATGGCGACGGAAACGGCGTGGGATCGCTCGGACCGCGATGCGGTGAACAAGCGCATTCCGTATCAGCTACGCGTCCACATTTACCAAGGTCGTCGGCTTCCGCCTGCTGATTCGAACGGCTTGTTGGATCCGTACCTCGTGGTGCGATGCATGGGAGAAAAGGAGAAGCAGACGTCCAAGAAGAAGATGACGCGAGATCCGCTGTGGTACGAGACGATTTACTTCGATGTGAACCTCCCGGAGCTCAAGTATGCGCCTCAGGTGATGCTGCGGGTGATGGATTACGACGACTTTGACTCGAATGACTTTGTTGGCTTGACGGCTCTCAACCTGTCGGAGGCGCACATTCGGACGTCGGAGCAGCTTTCAAGCGGGAAGTTGGCTACGCTTCCGGACCCGGAATGGCACTCGATCCTCTTCCAGGAACCTGGAGACTGCGAAGGAGAGATCTTGGCGTCGTTGGAGCTGATTCGCAAGACCTTCCCGGACGAGAAGGTTCCGCGCTCGCTCTCTATCGTGCCGAAGCACCGGAAGGCGTTCTTGGAGATTACGGTGTTGGGGTTGCGCAGCATGGAGCCGTACCAGTTCCTGCCGATTCAGTTGCCGTTTGTGGAGTTCGTTCTTGGCGGCAAGGACCACGCCGCGCAAGAAATGATCACGGAAAAGTCCAAGCGGCCGTCAGGAAGCAACCCGAACTTCCTCCAGCGCATCGTGAAGGAGGTGGAGCTGCCCGAGAACGCGCATTTCGCTCCCCGCCTGAACATTATTGTGAAGGACACACGTCTCGGTGGCTTTCAGACGCCGATCGTGGGGTCGGCTTCCATCGAGATGAAGACGAAAATCCCGTGGTCCAAACACTATCGTCCGCCCCAAAACGATACGTTTGCCGAAATTGAGCTGGAGTCGGCTGACGAATGGGATGAAGACGCGCCTCTGCTCGCTGGAGGTGGTAAAGACGATGACCAGGACTCAACGGACACGGTGGACAATGGCGCTGGTGTATTTGGCGCCTTGAAGAGCATGGGCGTGGACTTCGACCCGAATGGGAACTACGACGATAGCGCGTCACGCCGTTCGACCCTCGCGGGTGAAGAAGATGACGAGGACTCGAAGAAGTACCTGAAGCACCGCGACCTGCTGGATGGCGAGATGGAGGCGGATCTGAAGACGACTCCGTTCGAGAAATATGGACTACACATCGGCCAAAAGAAGAAGAAAAGCTCGCTGTTGGCTTCCATGAACCCGTTCGCGAAGAAGTTGCGGGGCAACGGGGACAACGTCGGGATGTACAAGATGGCGGGGTGTTTCAAGGGTTTGATTCGAATCATCGAACGTGAAGACGAGAAGCCATTGCTGGACTTTGATACTTTGCTCCAGTCTCTCCCGTACGAAATCCGCGTCTATGTTTTGGATGGAGTTGGCTTTGCGCCTATGGATATTGGGCTGAATGGACGTCCCGGCAAGTCGGACCCGTACTTGAAGCTTACGCTTGGCGACAAAAAGCTGAGCGATCGCAAGAACTACATCGAAGACACCACGGACCCGGACTTCTACAAGATGCACATGCTCAATGCCAAGCTGCCCGGTGCCAGCATCCTGACGATCGAAGCGATGGATCACGATCTCATTGGCGGTGACGATCTGATCGGCAAGACGACGATTGACCTGGAGGACCGACTCTTCGACAAGAGATGGCAAGCGATGGGGAAAATGTACGAGACATCGAGTCGACTGCGCTTGAAGCCGCTGGAGACTCGGACGCTCAACATCCCGACGTCCCGAGCTCCTATGGGAACGATCAAGCTCTGGATCGATATCCTGAGTCCGGCTCAAGCCCATGACTACGTCCCTATTGACATTTCGTTGCCGCCGCCGGTGGACATGGAGCTCCGCGTGGTAGTGTGGAAGGCGCGCAATGTGCCGTCGTTTGACACCATGGAAGACATGAACGATCTGTTCTTCCGCTGCTGGATGGAGGGCTCAGATTTCCAGGAGACGGACATTCATTGGCGTGCGAAGAAGGGCAAGGGCTCCTTCAATTGGCGCATGAAGTTCCCCATCGTTCTCGGCCACAAGCAAACGAACACCAAGACGCCGTACTTCCACATCCAAGGCTGGGACAAGGACGTGCTTTCAGCCAACGATGCGATTGGCGAGCACATGGTGGATCTTGGCACTCACTTCCGCCGGGCGTACAAGCTGAAGACGAATGTGCAGGTCTTCGAGGACGACGAAGAAACAAAGAAGAAGAAGAAGAAGGCCACTTCGGACGATGATGCCGCGGTGAAGAAGATCAAGGAAGCCACGGGGCTCTGGGACGACGACGACCCGCCTGATGCCAAGTGGCTGAAGCTCGAAAGCCTCGACCACAAGACCAACACGCGCAACTTCATGGGTGAAGTCTGCGTGTCGCTGGAGCTGGTCCCTGGGGAGGCCGCGAAGAAGGCGCCGGTGGGCCAAGGCCGGTCATCGCCGAACAACTCACCGTACTTGCCCCCTCCTGCTGGACGTCTGTCCTTCTCGCTCAACCCGTTCAAGGTACTCAACGATCTGCTGGGCCCCTCGATCTGCAACCGCCTGCTGTGCTGCCTCTGCTGCATCCTGTTCATGGTGCTCGTCTACTTCCTCGCGCCCTTCATCAACGTGGCGATCATCACGTTGAAGGGGTAAGCGTGGCAAGAACGAGGAGAGCAAACAAGGTGACCCCACCCCGCTTTGAATGCTTGCATGATGTGTCGTGTGGCGGCGGTGGACTACTCGTCAGTCAGGCTGAGTGTGTATATTTGAATATCCGATTCGTGTGCATGTTTCGGCGTTTGGTCGTTATGATGATGACGCTCGCTGTTTGCTCCCTCCAGGTGCTGCGTCGTTCCAAGGTGAAATGGATGTCCGTGTGCTAACCGCTTGTTTCGGCATTCTATAGTTAGTTGGGCCCTTTATCGTCTGCAGTCTCGTCATGTACGAAAGGGCCGTTAACGTTGGGGAAGCCGAGCCAAGCGCACAGAAGTCTGGTCATCATGCCGAGCCGAGCGTCCAACCGCGTCGGCGTGGAGATGGATTCGCTATTGGAGCGCAAAGGCGAGGAGCCACATGACAGCAACCCCCGAGACGTTGCGGCGGAAGACGGGGCGTCATCTCCTGCCCGAATGAAACCGAGCGTGTCTGTCGAGGCACTAGAAGCAACCAAGAAGCAACGACAGAAGGAACAACTGCGCAAGAAGAAGGCCGAGCGACGCGCTCATGCGAAACAGCGAGCAGCCGAGACGAACAGGAAGCAACACGAACAGAAGGAGCGAGATGGCCGTGCGCTCCAGCAATCTGCCAAAGATGATGTGGAGGAGGGGGGCATGGGATGCCTGTCGACAACCGCCGATCCGTTAGCGTGCGCTGATGCAAAGGGGAAGAACGAGACCGAAGAAACGAAGTTGGCCGGTTCCGAAAGTGACAATTCCATACCGGGATCCATCGAGGCCAACGGAGACGCCAAACTGCTATGTGAAGCTCACGAGCCCAGTAGTGCCGCCGCTTCCAGCAATTCGATAGGAGAGGTTGCGGTGCAGTGGTCATCGCCAGCTCACGAGTATCCCGTTGCCGCAACCGTACCTAAGAAACATAAAGGGTCGACGGGGAGCGCGAATGCCGCGGCGGTCACAATCCAGAAGGCGATGAAGAAGAGAATCCTCAAGAGCACGTACAAGAAATGCAAGACGTTGTTTCGGCAGTCACCGCGAGTGTTCGCAGAGGAAGTGGCTGCGTCTTCACCCTCCAAGCCAACAGTCCTAGCGGAGCATGACTCAACAGGAGCTCCAGAGAGTTCACCACCCATCCCACAGTTGCCCATAGTGCCACCGCTTGCTTTGCCTGTTCGCAAGGTGGAGATCTCGCCACGTTCCTGTGACGCGGCCCCAGCTTCAGCGTCGCGTTCCTCGTCCTGTTCGTGTGAGTCTTCCGAGTCCGAGTCGTGCTCCTCCAACTCGTCGTGGTCCTGCTCCTCCGACTCGTCGTGGTCCTGCTCGTGCTCCAGTTCGTGCTCGTGCTCCTCTTCAACATCCGAAGCGGAGATGGCCGTCCATCAAAGACGACGGAGCTCGGAAAGCACAAAGCATTCGAGGAAGACGAGTAGGACAGCAAGGTCCTCACGGAGCAGCCGTGGACCACCGCTGTCACTGCTGCTGGGTCCAGATCAGCTGCTATCATCGAAAGAAGACGGAGCTTATGGCGAAATGCATCACTTCATGGCGACCAAGATCCAAGCGCGAGTGCGTGGCGGTCGTGGACGTGCCATAGCTGCCGATCGTCAAGCAGAACTGGATCGACAGCTACAAGATGAGGCTTTGCTTGAGATCCAAGACGACGCCTGTCGAAAGATCCAGAGTCGAGCACGTGGCGTGTTGGTGCGAAAGAAGATGCCACTCTCCGACAAAGAGAGACGAAGGAGACGGAGAAGGCGCTCGCAGCTTGACGGCAGCAGCGTTGCGTCTCGAAGAAGCTCATCGGTCCGTGCTGGCGACGGCATCAATGTCGAAGACGAAGCATGTGAGGACTGCGAGGAGATCGTCGAGTGGCCTGAGGAGCTAGATTTGGAACTGCTTGACGACTGGCAAGAGCTGAATCGACTGGCGACAATGTTCGGAGACAGTGTGACAGAGTCTCGGTTCCTCTCGCACGGTAAACTGCGCGTGTTCTGCGGCACATGGAATATGCACGCGAAGAAGCCGCTCGACGACCTGCGGCTCTGGATCCGACTTAACAAGTACCACATCGTGGCAGTCGGGAGTGAGGAATGCGTGAATTCCATCGCGAAAAGTGTGGTTTTCACGTCGAAGAAGACGTGGGAAGACCAGCTAAAGGCCACGTTGGGGGACGAGTACGTTCTGGTGGCGTCGCACGCACTCACAGCCATCCACAACGTCGTGTTCGTGCACACGAGTCTCTTGCCGTTACTAGGGAACATCCAGTCCGACGCGGTGGCCACGGGACTTGGTAATCAGTTGGGAAACAAAGGCGGCGTGGCCATCTCCTTCACCGTGGGTGAAACCAGCTTTGCGTTCGTAAACAGCCACTTTGATGCACATCAACGCAATGTTTCGAAGCGCAATGGCAATTTTCACCGAATCAATCTGGAGCTCAAGATCTCGCCTGCTGGTGCCATCGCTTCGCCATCACGCTCCGTGGCTGTGGCTCCCGTCCGTTCCACCGCTGACGCCGGCTCCGCGTTGCAAGGACTGGGTCGCACGTCAGCCAGCCGCTTCTCACTGCCAACTGTAGCTGTTGGGGGCACTGGGGTGGACTGGAAACGACCTGTAAGCGAGCGCTTCGACCGCGTCTTCTGGTACGGAGACCTCAACTACCGTATCAACGGCACACGGCGCATGGTAGACCTGTTATTGATGCGGAATCAGCATGCCGTGCTGCGGTTCAATGACCAACTGCAACGAGAAATGCAAACGGGGAATGCGTTCGCCCATTTCCGTGAAGGACCGCTGAACTTCCGCCCCACGTACAAGTTCGACAAGCGTAGCGATGTGTATGACTCGTCTGCCAAGCAGCGGATCCCGTCCTGGACCGATCGTGTTCTCTACTTGTCTAACGACAAGGTGCATGACATTGAGCTGTTGAGCTACCGCAGCCAAACGAACTTCCGCACCTCCGATCATCGGCCCGTGTGCGCCGTTTTCCAGGTCAATTTCACGTCGAAGATGAAAGCTGGACCGTCGCACATGCAGAGCCGACGCAGCAGCCACGAGATGGCGCAGGGTCATGGAAGTCAAACCTCCAGCCAGGCGTGTACTCTCCAGTGAGCACTCGAGGAAGGTGGCTCAGCCGAGACGTTGAGGAAAGAGTCCATGCAAATGGCCCTTCTTTCAAAGGGAAGGCAATCATTTTGGGGGATTAAAGAGGTGACGACCTGGTTCACGACCTTGGGGAGACTCCAAGAGCCGACGCCAATACAAAGAGCCCGCTTGCTGGTGATGACAACTTTTCGTTAATGCGCGCGCTCTCGATTGGCATTTGCTGGAGACCCAGCACCAGGAAGTTGGCCTTTTCCATACGAACACTCTTCAGTGCGTCAACCAACCCGTCTGGCGGCGCTCGTTCGCACCCACGTCACAAACTGGCGTGTCATCGGAGACCAGGCGAAGGCGAGAAAAGGCAGCAAACGAAGCCAGCCAATGTTCAGTTGGTTGGCAGTGCCTTTGGCATTTTGGCACTTGCCGCGCTTCTCCCCTCAACCAGGTACAAAAACTAGCAATGATCGAAGCCAGCAGCCCCCCGCCGCCGCCGCCTGCTGCTGCCCCGCCCCACGCCAGCACTGCCACGCAGCCGGAAATGACGCACCCGTCTCCGTCTCACATCGAGGATGCTGCCATGAACCAGCAACACGGCGAAGGGGACACTGCAGCTCAAGATTCTGTCGTTGGAGACACGAGCTGCAATGACAACGCAGACCCAGAGGTCAGTTGCATTGTCAGACTTGCAAGAGCAAAAGGAACAGCCTGGCATGACCCCCTGATGTTCATATGACATCCTCTTTGTTCAATAGCTCTCTACTCTCCGCCAAGAGACCCGCAAGGAGCACCATCTCAACCAACTGCTGGTACACGCCTGCAACTGCGACGAAAGCCAGTGTCCCAACGCCGCGTTTTGCCGCCTCTGCCCACACATGAAGCAGTTCATGCGCACCGCTTGCTGGACGACCAACGGGGCGCACTGGCGCGCGGGCTTGATCGTGCCCGCCTTGACTGAGATGCTCGCGTACCACGCCGCACATTGCAAGGCCCCGCAGTGCAACGTGCCGATGTGCGACCAAATCCGCGCGCAGCTTGCGCTTGCACTTCCAGAAAGCAACAACATGCCGTAGCTGGCCAGTGTTAGTCTCACTTATTGTTGTGTCCAAGAAGACTTGGGCCAGGCCCTCCCCTTGTCAGAAGATAGGTTCCGATTATTCCATACAAATTGTAAATCCAACCTCTCTCCCCTTCGACCAGTCCACCCAAGACGAAACAAGGCAACATGGAGCAGCTACAGGAGCTGAGCTTGGTCTCCAAGGTGTGCCAGGAGCTGGAGAACCACCTGGGCATGAGCGACAAGACGCTGGCCGA
>MBAC02010995.1:0-10457 GCA_001712635.2 Nothophytophthora sp. Chile5
AGGGGTATAGTACCCCTCTTGTGTTTTGTTGTGGTTAGGTGAATGTGCGTGCTTGTCTGCGCACTGTGTGCTGGAAAATGTTTTCGTGTGTTTTTCAGGTATTATTGTGTGTTTCTACAATATTGTCTTGCTTAGGCTGGACCAAATGGATACTTGCAGCCGGGTTGCTTCAGGTCGCACGCATGGGTTTGCGTGTCACGTCACACGACCTTGGCTTCGTGGGGACCTTCTCGGTCACTGTGTTGCACGCGGCCCGGTCCGTTTCACAGCTCCATTTCCTCCACACTCTTCTCTGTTCGTCTCCTTCCTCCACTTCAAGGATAAACTCCAGTGATGTGCGCGTATCAATAAGTGCAGGCGTTCTTGACGCCAACATCTGTGCACTCGTCACTCCTTCAGCAGTGCATGAACTTCGCTGTGACTTCAAGAGTACAGCGTCAAATCGAGGATTTCGATCTTGCCGAGGTCTCTCCATGCGTGTAATCGCTATCACACGTGCTTGCAGATGGAAGGGTGCAATCCCAGCCACCTGTGTCGCACCCTGGATCGCTAAGCGGCACCACAGCACGCACTACAACAGGCCTGTGCGTTGTTAGCCAGCTTCAGTCTGACTTCGTACGAGGGTGGGTGGATTGTTCATTTCCACTTTTGCTCTTCAGCGCACAACACCACCACCACACCACGACCCTCTCCTTTCCCAGGCAACAATGAAATGCGTCGCTTTCTTCGCTGTCATGACGGCTCTGTGCGCTCTCACCGGGACGTTCGTCACCGCTGAAACCTCCGGCGGGGCGGTGTGGGGATACAAGTACATCGACGCGGCCATGGCCAGCCCGACGCAGTGGGGCGAGCATTACCCCACCTGCGCTGGCTCCAGGCAATCCCCGATCGACATCGCAACGACTTCTGGCGGAAACCTGGCGAAACGCTCGCTAACTTTCAGTGGGGAATGCGCCGACTTCAACCTGACGCAGTCGGACGAATCGTTCAAGGCGTCCGTCGTTGGAGGTGCGCAGTAGTGATGTTGCCACCGTTGCGACCAAACTGGCCGTCCTAATTCTTGTGCTGGATGTACGTACATGTAGGATCCTGCTCAGTCAAGGCAAACGGCGCGTCCTTCGCCATGGCCCAGTTCCACCTGCACGCGCCATCAGAGCACACTCTGAACGGAAAAGCGCTTGATGGAGAAGCCCACTTTGTGCACAGCAACACCGACGGCTCTGCTCTTCTGGTGGTGGGTCTTTTCCTCCAGGTGACCAACGGAGGCAAGACGGATCCTTGGGTGGCGTCGGTCTTGGATGGCATGGACAACGTCAGCACCACCAAGTGGGAGCCTATGAGCCTGTAAGCTGGCTTTGCATGACTGTCAACGGTAGACGAAAAGGAAGACCTCACGCGTGGTTGTGTGTGCTTTGCTTGGCTCACAGTGGCTCCTATTCGAAGCTGGTCGACACCAGCATCAAGGCGAACCGCGTCTATAACTACGCGGGGAGCCTCACGACTCCGGCGTGCGATGAGATCGTCGACTGGTGGGTCGTTCAGACGCCAATCAAGATTTCCACCAAGGATTTCCAGCGGCTGCAGGCGCAACTGAAGGAGCTCCACGTCGCGGACAACGGCAAGAACGCTCGCCCAGTGCAGACGCTGAACGGCCGCACGATCACAAGTCTGAAGTAAGCCTCTGCATGTCAGCAGCTACATCAGGCACACGTTTTTCCTTCTATTTTTTTTTCTGTTGTCACACCCGCTAGTACAGCAACACTTTCTTTGTCTCTTTCAAAATGTGAAGTAACGAGCGCATTGCTGGACTCTCATTCACTTCTTCGTTGGCATGTGAATGCAACTTGGTCGGTGCTTCGGTGCTTCCGATGACGCCGTAATGCATGCAGATTGAATCAGCTCAGCCAAGTGGTTGTGACATTCCATTCTTCTGATAAGCTTAGCCACCTGTCATGAGAAGAACGCTGGATGCCACGTGACAAGAGCACGAAGAAACAGCCGGCCTGCATCGTGGTCGAGAGCATTGCCTTTCTCGATATTGATCACTCTATTCACATGGCAAACCCCTGTCCTTTAGGCACGCCACGCACTCTGCAACACACACGGAACACAGGTACTGGTCAGTCACGTTACGTGGCGTCCAAAGTGTTCGAGTCCGTTGCGTGCGCTGCATGGCACTATTGTCAGGCTCTCAGGGGAAGAAGTGCCACGCAGTGCTGCGCTGAGACCACACCGACTGCGACGCGCGCTACTGGGACCGAGACGTGAACATTGCCATCAACATGCTGGAGCTGTTGAAGAGCGAGGTGTTGGGGCGAGGACGCACGGAGCCTTTCAGGAGATGAGAAAGCAAAACAAAACGTGGAGATGAGAAAGTCTCCATCCAGGTTGGACCTGGATACTAAATAATAAACATGAGTAGTTGGGACGATCGAACCGACAGTGAGCTACTGGACTGAGAGGCTCCGCAAAACATGATCTGATACAATTGCAGACATTGTCCCAAATATCTGAAGTGTAGCCATTTCATCAAGGGGTGTCAAGGATGGTAATCAAAATGTGCAAATCACCCAATCAAATAGCGTCTTGCTGAATTTCACCCAATCATATTATTATTAGGAGGCTGGGGGACAAGATCTCCACGAATGAATTCAGAAAAAAGTTCAGAGTGGGACGGATCGTATGGATCGTATCATATGGACAGCTTCGTGAACACCAACAATCTGCAATGTGGCCTGCCACCTTCTGCCCCCTCTTCCGCTCGCTCCACCGCCATGAGGACGCAGACCATTCAGCATCTGCGCCGACGTTAGCTGGATAGACAGTACGGAATCGGAAAGGATGGTGGTCGCTTGGAGCCGAAGCAGAATGCTCGAGGTCGTGTCTGTCGTGCTGCTCGTGATGCAGGGACTTGGTGTCGGGACATCGCAGAGCTCCACGGCATCATCTACGGCAGGCTCGCTCGATGACGCGTCATCTTCGTCCTCCTCCTTCCGGTCGTTCGAGGGCTCCGATGTCGGCTTTGTCAATGTGACCACGAAGGCCGAGGAGCTCGCTCAGGAATGGTTCACGGCCAACTTCGCAGACAACCAGACTCAATTGGCTGTCGGCGTGAGCTCGGCGCTCAGCAACCTCACCGACAGCGACATCATATGCTACGGAGTGCCGTCGCTCCAGAGACGGACGGTCGAGACGCTGCCAAACTTTGGCTGTCCAGACATTTACACGGCCGTGGACGCGTCCTGCTCGTGCCTGACGCCCGGCTTCAACGACACCGACACGTGGGAGTTTCACGTGACGCAGCGCGACAACGAGAGCGAGTACCCGACGACGCTCAACGCGACGAGAGTGCTGCCCATCGACGCCATTCGCACCATGGTGGTCCCCTCAACGCTCAAGACGCTGTACGTTTCACCCATTTTCTAACTGGCGGTTGGTGAACGATTGATGGTCATGCCTATGTGTTGTGCACATTGCAGGAGGTTTGTTGGAGAAGGGAGTTCGCCACAAGTTGTCAACTTCGTGCCGCAGGATACACGCATTCCCGGCTCCACCTTGCCCATTGCCGTCGCTGCCAGCGATTCCATAGCCGTCACGACTGTGTGAGTGCCTCAGTATTCTGCAGCGTATAGTGTCTGTGCCAATACCGACTCTGCTCTTATTGACGATGCTGCGGTGTAGGGAATTCTTCAACATCAACATGTTGGCCATCACGCAGGCGGCGTCCACCTTTCTGCCGTCGACGACCACCAATCTGTGCGTTTGAGTCGCAATGATGCATTTGCTGTCTTTGCCCTTCGCACGAAGCCCTCAGACCAACGTTTTACTAACTCGTCGTGCTTTAACGTGTGCAGAACGCTTCGGAACTGCAATGTGGCCGGATTCCGCTTCGATTTCTTCGAAGGCCTGAACAACTTGCAATACGTGTACGTCCAATTTACCTATCCGCGTATGGGTGATGACTTGGAGACACGTACTGGGGAGAGCGCTTGTATGCTGACGTTGTGCGGTGCTGTGTTCAATGTGAGCAGAGACCTGTCGTCAAACTTGTTGACCGCGGTCTACGTGGGGTCAACTCTGCAGACTGCTTGCTCCAGCCGATTTTGTGCGACCCGAATCTTGTAAGTTTGCGTGGGCTCCCTTCGCTGCGAATTGTATACCTGAAACGTCAGATTTGCTCATTTTTCGTGCTTGATTGGGGAGTAGGAACCTCACCAACAACAATCTCTCAACGTTTCCGTCCGTCGTCTTCAATGTCGACGACCTGCAAGAGCTGTACGTGCCACCTTGGGCGATAGGCGCAGAGTATCCTTGATTGACACAGGTCTGCTGTGTTGGTGTCTTGATTGCCCAGGTATCTCGCTAACAACGACATCACGGACTTCAACGTCAGCGCCTCGCTCTTTGCCTCCATCAAGAACTTGGTGGGTTTCACGTCGGATCTCCCGGACAGCTCGGCTTCGTGCGTCAACGGCACGTGGCAATCCGCTCACAGCTCGCTCTTCTGCGTGTCCAACGCCACCTCAGACGTCATTGGTACGAGCACAAGGTTACTTGTATGGGTTTGTATCGGCTCGTGCTGTTTTTTTCTAACTTTTGGAATGTTGTGTCCTCCTGAAGTGGTGACTCCCTCCAAGAGTGTCTCTAGTTTGCTGTATGTGGCCATCGCTGGCGGCTGCCTCGTGGTTGTTCTCGTGATCCTGCTGGTCTGGCAACGAAGGCAAGCGACCGTTTCCTCTTCCATCTCCTCTCCGTCCAGCTATTACGAGGGTGGGAACTATGACGATACGCTGACGTTCCAGCATTCGAAACGAGAATCCAACATCCACGATCTTCTCGAAGACCCAGTGATCATCACCAGCCGCATCGACTACAAGGAGCTTAAGCTCGGCCGGTGCATCAGTCGAGGTGGCTTTGGTTTGGTGTTCGTGGGCGAATACAAGGGGCGGTGCGTCGCCGTGAAGAAGATCCGCCCCGACCGCAGCGAAAACTCGACCGACGTCAAGGCCTTCCTCAAGGAGATCACGCTCATGGCCGAGCTCTACCACCCGCGGATCGTGGAGTTCATCGGCGTGGCCTGGGACAGTCTGCAACAGCTATCCGCAGTCACCGAGTTCATGGACAACGGCGACTTAAGGCAAGTGCTGCGCAGTTTCAAGCACCAGGGCACCCCTTTGTCTTGGAAAGACCACAAGACTACCATCGCGCTGCATATCGCCGAGGCACTGGCGTACTTGCACTCACACAAGCCTCAAGTGATTCACCGCGACTTGAAGTCCAAGAACGTGCTGCTCAACATGTATCTGGAGGCGAAACTGAGCGACTTCGGCGTCTCCCGGACTCGCTACAGGATTGAGAAGCAGCCCATGACCGCTGGCATCGGCACGTCCTTCTGGATCGCGCCCGAGGTGCTGCTGGGTCGCGACTACGACGAACGGGCCGACATCTTCTCGTTCGGAGTGGTGCTCACCGAGATCGATACAGACGACTACCCGTACTGGAACGACGCGAACCGGGATGCCGTGAGGGGCAAGCTCCAAGAAGCCGACATCCTGAGACAGGTGGCAACGGGTCACAAACGGCCACTGGTCTCGAAAGAGTGCCCCGCTGGGATCGCGTTGTTGGCGGACAATTGTCTGCAGGAGGACCCGCACAAGCGGCCTAGCTCTTCAGAGATCGTGGAGACGCTGCAACAGCTGCTGCGCGCGAGTCTCCTCCCAGACTCCCCGGACTCGTCACCATCCTTCATGACCGCCTCGGGCTGGACAGCGAGTTAGACAAGTCGTTGGGGCTGGACCGCTTTCAGCCTCCAATCCTGCCCAAAGTATGCGTTTTTGGGGGCGTTGAATACAGATAGAGTGCGTGCCAATGCATGAACTTCGGACCGCCCCATTACTCACTATAGAGGCGGCACCTGAACGTCGCTCGGCTGTTCGAACGATAGCCACGAACTCAACGGAGACGGTCACGTTGAAGTCAAGACAGTTGGCCAAAGAAAACTTCGAGCTAGCTAAAGAACGTTCAAAAATTAGAATCTATTGACATTAGACTTGCTATTTGTAAGCTTCAAAACGCAGAGTATACTCAACCGACCGACTCAACCAGATGCAGATGGGCGATCCCACCTCTCGCTCGATCCGTCCAGCAGCGGAGCCCAACCCGGCCACGAGACACGCTCTCTGGCCATTGCCACGCTGCGACTCGCCCCAGGTATGCTGGCCGCTTTCTCGCCAGTTCTGTCACGTTCGCGGCCCACACCCGAACACCGTCGCCTCTGAACTTCTCGCCAGCCGATAGATACAGCTCTTTGACGGGTTTGTAGTGAAACAAAGCTCAATCGACGCCTTGGAGACGCCGCCGGCTTCCTGGCGACTGCGAAATGCCGTTGCGAGCCACGTGGGCGGGTCTTGCGGCGGTCGCGACGCTGGCAGCGTTGGCACAGCGGGGGCCAGCGACTGCACACGCGTGGAGCTTGGCTTCTACTTCTTCGTCCGCTTCGTCATCAGGTTCTGGGTCTTCCGTTGATGGGGCCGTCGGCGAGGAGATTCAAGCCGTCGTGCTGGCCCAAGACTGGTTTAAGGTCAATTCCGCCGATAATTTGACATATCTGGCGGTGGGGGTGAACTCAGCGCTGTCGAACATCACGGAGGACGAGCTCATCTGCGGCGGAGTGCCGTCATTGCAGCGTCGGACGTCTGCGATGATGCCGAACAACGGCTGCCCAGCCATCTTCACGGCGATCGACGGCTCCTGTACGTGCCTGCCAGACTACAGCGGCCTGGACACATGGGAGTTCCTCGTGACGACGAGCACCAGCGACGACGCGATCCCCGTCTCACTCAACGCCACGGACGTGCTGCCCATCGACGCCATCCGCACGCTTCTAGTACCCTCGACCGTCAATTCGCTGTACGTTCAACACCTGTGCTTCCTGCTTCAACGTTGGCTGGGATACTCATGGTTTTTGGCTGCGAATAGAGCGATCACGGGCGTGGGGGAGGAGCCACAGACCATCGCGTTCGTGCCGCAGGATGTGGATCTCCCGGGGTCGGCGCTCCCAATCGCCGTAAACGAAGAAAACATCAACGACGCCACATCCATCACGGCTGTGTGAGTATTTCTGCATCCAGGGCTGCGGTCTTGATCCTGAATTGAAGTCTTAGTTAACGTGTTTTGTGGGTGCTTTCGATGCCGTTCCTTGTGTGCTTTAGACGATTTGAGAATATTAATATGGCGACCATCGTCATGACCGCCGCCTATTTCTTGCCGCCGACCATACGCAACCTGTAAGCGACAGCTTCCTGGCTTATTATTGCCTTGACATTGACATTTACTGCGGGGTTTGTCGTGATTATATGATAGCACCCTCCGCAATTGCGCAGTGGAGAATTTTGGCTACGACTTCTTCCAGGGTGTGAGCACGATCCAGAATCTGTAAGTATTTAGCCATCGACAAACCAACCGCTACAAATAGCACCACTAATGGAGCCGTGTCGTGTGTGCGTACTGTGTAAGGACAGCGATCTCTCTGGCAACAAACTCGTCACGGCGTACGCTGGCAATGCCATCGGCAAGACGTGTACGACTCAGTTCTGTGCTGTCCAGATTCTGTGAGTATCATCCACTGCCAGATCTTATTTGACAAGCAGCAATTATACTGATTTCCACGCTGGAGAAATAGGAACCTCACGGGTAACCAGCTCACAGCGTTTCCTACCGTTGTCTTCAACGTCGACGACCTCCAGGAACTGTACGACGGACGCCTATTGTACCGGTATGGTCAAGCGTTGGTGATTTAGTGGTCTCATAGCTTCTGTGTCGTCGCCTCCTTCTATCAGCTACCTCCGCGACAACAGCATCACGGATTTCAACGTCAGTTCGTCCGTTTTTCAGGCCATCTCAGCGTTGAATGCCTACGAATCCGATCAGCCGGACGAGTCGGCTCCGTGTACAGCTGGGACCTGGCAAACGACACATGGAGTCACGTTCTGCGTGCTCAACGAGTCCGTTGCGAGCGAAGGTACGCGTTCTCCCATATTTGTTGTTGTTTTAATTATTATTTGTACTAAGTTTCACATTGTCGTTGTTTTATTCTATTTGACGTGCTGCCTTCCAACAGAAGTATCGTCCAGCAATGTCAACTACCTGGTCTGCATTGCCATCGCAGCAGGCGCTTTAGTGTTGGTCCTGCTGCTCGTTTTTCTATGGCTGAAGTATTGCCATCGCCCGGATTTCGAGCGTCTGTCCTCGTCCTCCAAGGGCTACTCCACCCGAGCATCCAATGCAGACGATACGCAGCACGAAGTGAACCCCGTGTTCCTCGAAGACCCTGTGATCGTCACCAACCGCATCGAGTACAAGCAGTTGAAACTCGGCAGATGCATCAGCAAAGGCGGCTTCGGTCTGGTCTTCGCGGGCGAATACAAGGGTCATCGCGTGGCTGTCAAGAAGATCCGGCCGGACCGCAGTGGCGACGTGGCCGAAATCGAGGTCTTTCTCAAGGAAATCATCCTCATGGCGGTGCTCTACCATCCGCGGATCGTCGAATTCATCGGCGTCGCCTGGGATAACCTACGGCACTTGTCGGCAGTGACCGAGTTCATGGACAACGGCGACCTCCGGAACGTGCTACATGGCTTGAAAGAACAGGGAGCGCCGTTGACGTGGGACACCCACAAGGCCACGATCGCACTGCACATTGCCGAGGCGCTGTCGTACCTGCATTCGCTCAAGCCCAAAGTGATCCATCGCGATCTGAAATCCAAGAACGTGCTGCTCAACATGTACCTGGAGGCGAAACTAAGCGACTTCGGGATCTCGCGGATGCGCTACGTGGTGGAAACGCACATGACTGCAGGCGTCGGCACGTCCTTCTGGATCGCGCCAGAGGTTCTGCTGGGTTGGGACTACGACGAGGCCGCCGACATCTACTCGTTCGGCGTGGTTCTCTCGGAGATCGACACAGACGACTATCCGTATTGGAACGATGCGAACCCAGATGTTGCCCACGGGCAGATCCAGGAGGCAGAGATTCTGAGCCAAGTCGCTGCGGGCCAGTTGCGCCCAGACTTTTCAGCCGACTGCCCCGAGGAGATCCTGGACCTGGCGGAGTGCTGCTTGCAGCAAAACCCAAAGGACCGTCCTAGTGCTGCAGAGGTCGTAGCGGTCCTGCTGGATCTGATGCATCCGTCGCGTCGGCCATCGTCGCAGTCGCTGTCAAGCGACTCAGGATCCAGCTGGTCAGTTCGTCGCGCCAGCAAATTGCTGGAATGAAAAGTATCTAGACAAACTTCAGTTTTGACAACCAAAAATGTGTGACACTATTTGTGATATCTATGCATGCTATCGGTACAGTGGTCACAGTAATTAGTCTGCGTTCAAAATTAGTCTGCGTTCTGAATTAGTCTGACTCAGATTATTTCTGGTGACCGAGATATGGAGATGTTAAAAAAAAATAGTCTGAGTTGAAATATTCAAATTTAGTCTGCGTTTAGACGGGCTCGACTTGGAGAAGTGGTTTGATCCCGCCCAGTCCATTCTCACGATCTGGGTTCGTGTCCCGCGTTGCGATGATTAATTCCACACCATAATATGGAGGTCTAGCACCCGAGATATCACTTACTTGCTTTCTTTCGTTGTATTATCTGGGTGGAAGGTGCGTCGAATGAGCAAGCGGTTTTCTTACTGTTTATTGTAATGATATATATACTATGTATTTCGCTTCTTTCATACAAAATATAATTAAGTGCTACCAAAACAGTATCTGCACAAAATTAGTCTGAGTCAGACAAATTACTGTAACCACTGTAGTGGTCAGTTAGTGTTCGCCATCCTGCACTCCTGGTCAGCCGTTATGAAATTCCCAGCAGGTTGTACGCGGTGTCGTAGACGCGGCGCAGGATCCGGACGCGAAACCCCCGCTCTTCGAGACCGTGGCGGAGACACAGCAGCCCGAGCTGGTTGAGTTGGGGTCCATGTGCGAGGACGAAGAGGATCTGAGCGAGGGCCTGCTTCAGCTAGATCACGCCCGTGCCGGAGCGAGTACAACCTCCGTCCCCCGAGCGCAAGCCGACTTGAACCAAGAAGGTCACGGCCAAGAGTAGGAAGACGCAGACGCGGAGACGCGGCCAGACAAGCCCAAGAGACAGAATACATCGGGTACGGTGATGAAGAAAGAGTTCAAGAAGGGCAAAAGCTACTGCAGCGTCGTCTGCCGACTCGATACCATCTGCCACGACTCTCTTGTCTGCGAGGAGATCAAGCGCACCGCCCAGGTCATGAAGCAATACAGCTGGAGGCGTGGCACCTCGTCAACCTCCACTCACTACGGTGTCTCGAGAGCCGTCTTTCGCTGCCGGACTACAGCGACAAGACCTTCTACGAGCACTGCTGTTCGGGCGTAGCCACCACGAGACAGACGCATCTCATGGCACAAAAGAATCCGGAGCTGTGGCGTA